>JWZX01003176.1:0-43138 GCA_001275005.1 Chrysochromulina tobinii | reverse complement strand
GTGAACGCGGCGTCGGGTGCGTATACGCACCTACCCGCGTATACGCACCCGACGCTGCGTTTACGCGGGGACGCGACGAACGTCATGGACAACTAGACCGTCTTGGAGGGCTCGCTCGCAGGACCAGGAGGGGTCTCGGAATAGCCCCAGGGCATCGCGAGGGAAGACTGCCAGGGCATCTTCGCGAAGGGTTCGGGGGAGCGAGCGCAAATCTCACAGGAAACTCCGCGTACACACCACGAGATTCTACCTGAGTACGATACCAAGCTCCGCATGTGACCATTATCTTTACCAAAATGCATACTTTAGGCCCAGCAAAACGATGCACGCTCGCACGCGCCATGGAGGTGGCATGTGGGTGGTGTCTTGCCTGCATCTATCCAAACCTCACGAGGCGCCTGACGCGGCCGCGGCAGTCGAGGCGTTTGGTGCGCCATCGAGGGCAACGCCCTTGAAGGCGAGACCCAACTGCACCGCCTGGCCAAACGCGAAGACGCTGTTGACCTGCGCGAGGACCTTCTTGTTGGCCTCGGTCAGCATGGCCTTATCCGCGGCCAGCGCCATCTTCTCCGCCTCAAGTGCCTTTATCTGGCGCTGCAGAGTGGCGACCTCGTCCTCGAGGTGTTGTGTCTTGCTGTGGCAGCCGTCACGCTCGTCTTGGGCGAGCTCTTCCTGCCGACGGAAGTAGCCGAGCGCATGGATGATACCCTGCTTCACCTTGTCCTGCTCGGTGAGGTCGCGCCGCACGGCGTTCGCAAAAGAGTCCATCAACCGCACGTCGGCCTCGACCTGGGCAATGGAAGCCTCCGCCTGCTGCTGTGTGGCGTCGGCATCAGCGGGCTGCGAGGCGTCAGCACCAGCGGACTGCATGACGGGGGTGACGCTCTCAACGTCGCCACCGTATGGTGTCAAAGGCTCGCTCGGTAGCGCGGCGATGGCGGCGACGAGCACGGCAACGAGACATGTCCTCATCCACATATGATCCGTGTGAGACGGACTGGACGCTCATAACAGCGCTTTTGGGGATGCGTGAGTTTGCCTGGGCGGCGTGAGAGTTTCATTTTGCCTCTAGTCTTTAGAGTGTCTTTTGAGCGTGTTTGCGAAAGTGCGAGCGAGAAGGCGGAATCGTGTGACCGCGAACGCACGCGCCCCGCGAAGCAAGCGCTGGTTCAGGGTTGCCATGATCAAACTGTTCAGTTTGAAGCAGGAGAAGGGGAAGGCGGCGGCGGCGGCGGCGTCGGGAGAGGGCAAAATCGCACCCGGCCTGATTCGCATGCAGAAAGACGTCAGCGAGCTCAAGAAAGAGAAGGGCGTCGAGATCGACTTTTACAACGGCAAGGCGGACCTCATGAACTTCAAGGTCAAGATCAGTCCGGATGACGGCTTTCACGCAGGGGGGCACTTCACCTTCGACGTGAAGGTGCCAAATACGTACCCCCACGATGCCCCGAAGGTGCTCTGCGAGACGCTGGTCTTCCACCCAAACATTGACATGGAAGGGCACGTGTGCCTCAACATCCTGCGCGAGGACTGGAAGCCGGTGCTGACCATTTCATCTGTCATCATGGGGCTGCAGTTTCTGATGCTGGAGCCTAATGCCGACGATCCTCTGAACAAAGAGGCTGCCAACATGCTCGCTGGCAACCGTCGGCAGTTTGCAGAGACCGTAAAACGCAGCTTCAGGGGAGGTCCGATGATGATCAACGGCAAGCAGTACGACTTCCCACGTCAGGGCTGATTGCGGCCTGCCTGATTTGATCGTCGCCCGGCTGGCTGAGCCAACGCGGGCGCTTGAGGATGAGCGCGGAGGTGTCACCACAGTGAGGCGACACAAAGGATAAAGGCGAGGAGGCGGGCGGACCGGCGCGTGTGACGCACGCTCGCAAGAGGGACTCGGTGCGAGTTTGTACACAGAGAGCGGTTCACAATTTGCACGACAGACACACATGTCCGTGGACACATACCACGCGGAACGCGATGATTCCCCACCTCGACCTCCGCGCACCGCGGGTGCCCGCGGGCGTCGCCGTCGGCCCGCCGCGTTTTCAGGTCCCGCGAGCCGCGCGTGCGGCGGGGTGCCGGGCCCCCGAGCTGCGGGGACGAGACCAGAGACCACGCGCCACGACGACGCGCACGGGGCCGGTTCGGCATCTGTTCGGAGACGCAGGCGCGCAAACCGTACTCGCAGAGAGTGATCGGGAAAAAACACATCTCCCCTCCCCAACTCCCCGGGCGAGCGCCACGGCGAGCGCACAGTAGTGGCGCGCAGTGCACCTCGCCAAGGCCAACGCGATCGCGCTCACGGGACCACGCGCTCAGTAGCACGGGCACATCTCTTCCGGGAAGGTCTGGGCGAGCATGGCGCACGAGCTGCCCTTGGAGATGGCCGTGGCCGGTAGCCAGCCGCGCTCGACGAGGAGCTTCTGCGCACCTGTGGGGGGGCGAGGGCGCCAGGGTGAGCACTTGCATGCAGGGGGGCACGGAGGCTCGACGAGAAGCTTCTGCGCACCGTCGTGCGCGCTCAGTAGGGCGCGAACCTCGCAGCGCGGCGCCGTACCGGGCTCGCGCCGGCACAGGTCGATGAGCCAGCGTGCCTTGACGACGTGGCATGCGGCGCGGACGAGCTCCCAGGGCGCGCCGGGCGCATGGAGCACCCGCGCATCACATACGGCCGCGCCCGCCCAGAAGAGCGTCGTGTCGAGCGGCGGCGGCGGCGGCGGCGGCGGCTCTGCGGGTGTGGCTTCGGGCGTAACCTCTGCCTCGGACGTGCCACCGACGTCAAAGAGGATGCAGCGCTGTGTGGGCGCGCCACACGCGTCGGTGCAGTGGGCCTCGAGCTTGGCGAGCGGAGCGTCCAGTTCCATCGCGCCCGCCTCGATAGCCAGCCGCCTCATCTCACGCAGCAAGCTCGGTGCGTCATCGTACCACGCGATGCCCGCCACTGCTTTCGGACCCACGGTGACGGGAAGCGGGAGTGACAGGCCGGACGCGGCGGCGGCGGCGGGCAAGTTCTCGAGAAGGACGTACGAGAGGCGGCGGAGTGCGCCACGCTTGGCTATCTCGCCGCGCATCCACACCTTGGGCACGGCAGCGCCCGCGGCCAATGCGAGTGCGAGCGTGCGCTCGATGGTCGCCGCGGACGTGGGCGCGTCGACCGCAAAGATGGGCGAGCGTCCGAGCTCCGTACCGATGATGATCAGCTTGGCCGAGGAGCGGTCGCTGCCGTGCGGCCCGCACGGCGCGAGCGCCGCCGGTGCCTCCTTGCTGAACTCGAGCACAAAGACCTCATGCTGCTGCTGCTGCTGCGTGTCGAGCTTGGTCGACGAGCGGATCGCTGGCCAGCCACCGGCCGTCAGCGCCAATAAGACCTCATCGGGCAAGTCGCTGCGCCCGCCCAGCTCCGTCTCCGTGTTGAGGAAGCTCTGCATGTGCATCGCCATTGCCGCCCGCGCCGACTTCGCGTGTCGGGGGTCACCACGTCGATGAATCCGCCCGTCATGGCGCCTTTTGATGCGCGGGTCGCGCGGTCGCGCTTTTGCCGCGCCCCCTGCCCCCCAAGCTCGCTGCTCTCGCTTCTCTGTACCCCCTCTTCCCACAACGTACAAGTCTACGACACAGTCAACGCAGACAACGCCGCCAGACAACGGTCAACGCACCGAAACATGTGACAACCCGCCGACAACGCACCCAACCACGATCCCCCTCCTTGACCCCTCGCCTCACCGCCGCAGCGAGTTGACCAGCTTCACATCAAGCCTGGGAGCGAGCGGCCGGTCGAGCTTGGCGAGCCACTCGGCCTTTGCCTGGGCCTCGCGCTCGTGCGCCGAGAGAGCAGTGGCCGTGTTGCCCATGCTGCCGAAGGACGCTCCCGTCGCCATCACGGCATTGGTGGGCTTCACAACGCCGGCCATGCTGCCCATGCTGCCGCTGCCGCCACTCGTGCCTGCGTTCGGGGCGGCGCCATCGGCGTGGCGCGTCTGGATGCGGCGCAGCTCAGTGCTCAGGGCCGCGGCGCGTCGGTGGAGCGCCGCACACTGGCCGGTAAGCTCATCGAGCTCGATGAGGGCGCAATCGAGTGCCGCGCCGAGTGCGCTGTTCTGTGCCTCCGCCTGCTGAGCGCGCGCCTCGGCGACTGTGGCGCGCTCGATGGCGACTGTGCTCTGCTGCGCGGCCGCGTTCGCGTGCCGCTCGGCGCCCGCCGCTTGTAGCCTGGCTGCCTGCACGGCAGCCTCCTTGTCATGCTCGGCACGGCGCGCGGCTTCGTCGGCCATCGCCGCGCGTGTCGCGGCCTGCTCCGCACGCGCCGTTGCCTCGTCCCTCGCCTCGAGCGCGAGCTGACGCTCTGCTTGCACCAACGCGACCGCGGTGCGCTTCTCCCGCACAGCACGCTTGGCTGCCACCTCCGCTGTCGTCGCGCGTGCGGTCGCCTCGCGGGCTCGAGAAGAGGCCTCGTCGCGCGCCGCCATGGCCGTAGCCAGCTCAGCCCGCGCCCACTGAGCCGACTCCTGGGCCGTCGCCACGAGCGTCTCCACTTGCCGCTGCCGCGCAACAGCGATCATCGCCTCCGCTTGCGCCGCCGCCACCGCCTGCTCCTTTTCAGCCCTCGCTTGAGCCGCCGCGGCAGCCTCGCCCTCGGCGATCATTCGTGCCTCGGCCGCCTCTTTGGCCGCCGCGGCAGCAGCCGCCTGCGCTGCGGCCGCCGCGGCCGCCTCCCGTGCGGCCGCCTTCTCGACCTCGCTCGTCGCCTTCGCCTGAGCCTCCAAGTCCCTCTGCGTGCGTGCGAGCCGATCTTGAGCCCGCTCGAGTGCATCGTCGAGGTCACTCACTCGAGCGGCCGCAAACTCGCGCCCCTCGCTGAGCTCGGCACGCACCTCCGCGAGCTCGCGCGCCGTCGTGTTCAGCTTCTGCGCCGTGCTCGCCGCTGCCGCCTCTGCGCGGGCTGCACGTTCTGCCTCAGCCTGCCTCGCCAAGCGCGCCGCCGCCGTCTCCGCCTCCGCCGCCGCCACCGCTCTCTCCTTCTCCGCCCGCGCGTCGGCCGCCTTCTGCGCTTCAGCGGCCGCGGCAGCGCTCGCCTCGGACGCCCGCACGGTCGCCTCGGTCGCCAGCTGCTCTTGCTGGATCGCTTTATTAGCCGCCATACGTGCGAGCTCCTCGACGCGCTCTACGACCGCCGCCGCATCGAAGCGCCGCGGCCTCGGCACGCGCAGCGCGCGTGGATGCGGAGGTGGTAGTTTGCACGGCTCGCTCCAGCTCCTCCTCGGCGTACCGCACCTTGGAGAGCACGGCCGCCGCCTGCCACTCCGCACGCTGCTGACTCTCGCTCGCTGCAGCCAGCGCCGCCTCCGCCATCGCCGCCCGCCTCAATGCCTCCTCCGCTTGCAAACGCTCTCGCTGGACCTTGGCCTGCAGGCGCTGCTTGCCCAAGGCGAGCGTCGAGGCTGTGCCATCGAGCAAGCTCGCGACCGATTGGCCGCCTGACCACTGCGATGGCGACCCACCGCCACCACGGCCCCATTGTTCCAACCGCAGTTGCGCCATATCGAGCCTGTGTGCGCGTATGTCGATTCACGGCACGAGTCCAGATCAGTTTGGGAGGCAAGGGAGGCAAGGCAGAGCAGAGACCAATAGCTTGAGGTCGAGGCCTTCCGTGACACACGTGCGCTGCATGACTTTCCACTCCTCCATCTCCTCGGCCTCGCTGTCGAGCATGATTGCGAATGGGGAACGGGCGACGAGCGCGTGCTGCACCTCCATGGGTGGAAAGGCCACATGTGCCTTCATTGGTTGCCAATTCAACGCGGCGATCCCGAGCGTGACCATCGCCATCATGGACGGGCCCCCAGGAAGAAGATGCGCGAGGGGGAACGAACACACTTCGAAAAACCTCGATTTCCTTTTTCGAGCATTCTTAGGGATTCGCGTTCACATCCGCAACGTCGGTTACATGCAGGTCGGTCAGTTCTCTTTCGGGCTGGAAGTGGCGGAGTTTAAGCGCCCCAGTTGCCCGACGCGCAGGTTGCGCGCTCGACAAGACGCGCGAAGTTTTTGTTCGCCCAATCGTCGGCCGGAAGGAAACGGGCACGCGATCGAGGCGCGTCGCCATTCCAGGATTGTGGTTGCCGAATCGTCTTCGCGACCCTGAAGAGTGAGATGGGCAAGAACGTGAAGCACAAGGGCCCTAACGCAAGGGCGCGGGAGCGAGAGAAAGGCCATAAGCTGGGCCCTAAGATCATCGGCGCCACAAAACCGCCGAATGGGCTGCAGCCATCATACACAGGCTTCAGCAGCAAACGATTCGCCTCTAAGAAGGCTAAAAAGGCGGCGGCGACGGCGGCTGCCTGGGCTCTACTCGCTAACAGCGATGATCGAAAGGGACAAAGGAAGCAGAAATTCAGTTATTGAAGGCCGTGAGCATGAATACGTAGCGTGGACACTGATCGGATGGCATGACACTGCTCCAGTCCGCCCGCCACGAGCGTGCACAGCACGTCAATGGGTTTTCTAGCAGAAGTTGACGTAGCAGCTGAGTGGCACCAGTAGGGATTAGTGAAAGCCAGAACTCATACAATCCCAAGAACGGTCCGTAACATAGAAATCGTCTAAGCACGTCGACGGAGCATCGTTAGAGCATCGACACCTATTTTCAATCAGAATGATGAATGTGACGCGCAGCTGTGGTGTCCCGGTGCAATACAGCCATGGTGCTCTCAAGTTTCATGCGCGCACGGCCTCTGTGCTGGTGGCTATGATCGGTTGTGTGTATCAAGGCGGGGGAAGTTTCACATCCCCATGCACATCCCGCAAGCCCCTCTCGGCGCGGGTGGAACCACCGTAAGCGTACAGCATACGCCGCCAGTCAGCCATCCCTTGGTGGGCGCATCTACCGCGAGCTCAGGAATCGGTAGGCGCCAAATATGAAGAGGCACAGCATCGGGTTCGTCAGGAAGAGCCAGAGAAAGCCGATCATCCCAAAGGTGGAGCCCCATTGCTTGGCCTGGGAGAGGAGCTCGGGCCAGCACAGGAAGAGGTACACTACGAGGTCGCCACGCCGCTGCTGCCGCTGCCCGAGCGCATCTGTTTCCTTATATGGCATCCCCTCGCACGCCACCCTTGCACTCAAGCGCCGCGGAGGCACACGCACCGCCACACGCCTACCGTCAAGGGTCCGCACCTCGTGCTGTGAGCCGTTGAATAGGACCTCGAGCAGGCTGCACGTGACCACGGTCGCCAGATCATTGCTGTACCGCTCGAAGCGCTCGTGCTTCTGCTCGTGCACCACAAAGCGCACTCCCCTGTCGTCGAAGTTGACCTTAGTGCCCGGCTTCCATCCTGGCTGCACCTCTACCCTGAACGTGTTCCCCTCGACCGTCTCGGTCTTGGTGGCACCGCGGTAGAGCTCCTCGAGTGTGCATGAGAGCTTGTGCTCCTGCATTACCCGCCCGCCGCTGCCGCCGCCGCCGCCGCCGCGCGCGCCGCCCGGCATCGCACCGCCAAACAAGCCACTGAGCACCTGCGCGAGGTCAACAGGTTGGCCGTTGGCGCCGGGCATGCCGCCGGGCATGCCACCGGGCCATGTATGGAACCGCGCGCCGCCGGGCATGCCACCCATGCCGCCCGGCATGCCGCCCATGCCACTAAACATCTGCCGGAATAGCTCCTCTGCGTCCATGCCGCCGGGCATGCCGCCCGCGCCGAAGCCACCGCCGCGCTTGAGCCCCGCCTCGCCGTGCCGATCGTAAATTTCCTTCTTATTCGGGTCGGAGAGTACCTCGTACGCCTATCGAGAGAGAAAACAAATCACCGTCAGTCCAGGCAAATGGCATTTCGGCGCTCGCTTGGGCTGTTCCCGCACCTCGGCAATCTCCTTGAACTTCTTCTCTGCGACCTGTTTCTTATCCTGGTTCTTGTCGGGGTGCCACTTCATCGCCATCTTCCGGTACGCCTTCTTGAGCTCATCGGCGCTCGCATTCTTGTCGACGCCGAGCAGCTCGTAGTAGGAGGGCATGGCTTACCACAACCTCGTGTCTAGACGGCTGCTGCTCAACACAACGCTTTCTGGGGCCCGACACGTGGCCTAAGTTCCTGGCCCCTAAACACGTGGCCTAAGCGTCCACACAATTTGTAACCACCACACGGAAGCGGAAGCAAGACACTTCCCATGGTGTGAGCACTTTTCTGCTTCCGCGGGCTGCGTGGGAAGACGATATGTTTGCTCGTCAGCTCCGGACCCCCTAGCACGGGAGCCGCTATCGCATGGACGGAGGCAGACACGTCGCTGTTCAACACGACGCTATTCGCCGGATGACCGTCGGGGCCCAGTCGACGAAAACAATTCGTACTTAATCATATGACACGCCACGCGGCACAAACTTGTGCTCGTTCACACCGCATGTATTGCATCTCGTTTGGGGTCATGAAACGTATGTGTATTCTGAGCGGCATGCCGGTTGTTGTCGAGTTACATGTACTGTCACACTCAATACACCCTCAAACTCGCTCACCCCGCGCGAGCGAGTTGCGCGTGAATGGCGAACATGGCCTGCGTGCGTGCGCTGCTCGTGTGTACGCTAGCCAACCGCGCGGCCGCACTCGTCGTCTGCGGTCTCAACGTGCCGCATGCCAAGCCCAGCGCGGCGAGCCGTGCGCTTGGGAACTGGCCCAAGAGCTTCCCGTACTCTGACGCAGACCTCAAGCCGATGATGGCGGGGAATGATGGCCTCTTCTACCTTGTGCCCAAGTTTGTGCAGCATGCGGGCGATGAGTGCCGCGACAGCTTGACGCGCTTCTACGAGGCCGCGCTGCCAGCGCAGGACGGCGATGTGCTTGATCTGTGCTCGTCGTGGACGTCGCATTACCCACTGGGCTGGAAAGGCCGGCGGGTCGCGATCCTCGGCCTCAATCCGCTCGAGCTCATCGCCAATCCGTCCAAGACTGAGTGGGCGGTGCAGGACCTCAATCAGAAGCCGACGCTCCCGTATGCCGACGCGAGCTTCGACGTGGTGACCAACTCGTTGAGCGTCGACTGCCTGACAAAGCCGCTCGAGGTGTTCGCCGAGATGGCGCGCGTGCTCAAGCCGGGCGGCCTCGCGTGCATGGCCTTCACCAACCGCTGCTTTCCCACCAAGGTGGTGCCCATCTGGAATCGCCCCTTCACCGAGGCGCACCACGTGCAGATCGTCGGCAACTATTTCAAGTTCTCATCGGACGCGTGGGCAGAGCTGGTTCGCGGACGTATCGCCCGACGGTTGGGTCGGCCAGCGAGACCCGATGGTGGTCGTGATGGCGAGGAAGGCTAGGAAGTGAGTCTCACCTTAAAAAGTCACCGATCACTCAATCCGGCCTCGATCCGAGTTCTCCTCAGATTCTCCATGAACGCCTCGCGGCCTGCCTCAGCCTGCGCTTTGACCTGCGCCACGTCACGTTCGCGCCTCGCGTCGAGATCTGCCTCGCGTGCCAGGCGAGCGCTAACGGTGGCGCGCACGCCGGCGCCGAAGTCGTCGGGAAGCTCAGGCGCCGAGACGGCCATCAGTGCATCCGAGGCCAAAGGCAACTCGAGCTCGATGGTGCGCAGCCGCTCGTGCGCCTGGCGCACCTGCGCCTGCTCTGAGAAGCGGCCGAGCGCCGTATCGAGTCGACGGACCTCGGCTTCCAGTGCCGGACTGTGCACAAACGGAGCCGAGTACAAGTCGCACACCGCCTCAGAGCGTGCGGCAACACCCAGCGCACGCCTCCACTCACTCACCGCCGTAGCCACGTCTTCGCCGACGGCGTCACCGGCAACCTTTTGAAAGGCTCTCGCCGCCGCTGCGCTGACACTCGAGGGTAACCGCAAGTCGCTGCTCGAGGGCAGACGCAGGTTGGGCAGGCGCAAGTCGTCGAGCAGCGCTTGTCCTCGAGCAGGACCGTGCATGGACTCTCGCACGGCTTCACTTCGTCTCGAGGATGGTTCAATTCATTCACATGAATACACACGACACGTAAAACAAGACTCCCAAAGGGAGACACATGCAGGCGGAGAGCTGAGAAACAATTCATTCACAACACACCAACACGCACAAGCCAAACTCATCATTACATTATTTCATATGTGGTTATAATCCTGGGACTAATCTGAAAAATGACGGATGTGTTTCACACGTGATGTGGCCGCTTCTGTTCCCGCTTGACCGGGGCGGCCTGGCCCCCAGATAAGAAGCCGAATATCCCGCCAAACATGCCGGTGCCGCCGTCCGCCGCCGCCGCAGGCGCCGCTTCCGTCTTGGTCTCCACGAGGACCTCCGCACCCTTCTTGGCCAAGTAGGCCCGCTGCCGCCCAATGGTCGTCGAGGGGGGCTCGACAGGGTCGAGGGCCGCCAAGAAGCGAAAGCTTGCGACGCACTCGGCACCGCGGCGCGCCGACCAAACGGAGATCAAGGACGTTGAGAGCCTCGAGGGCCGCACGGCGCATGAGCTGCGCGTCGTCGTGAGCGTCGTCGGTAGTGGCGGCGAGGAGGAGTGCGTCAGTGTGCCTTTCGAGGGTGGCGGGGGAAGGCGAAATCAGCATGGCGATACCTCAACGACCCACTGACCTTCGATGACGCCGTCCGTCCGTCCGTTGCAAGGCCTTCGAGGTACCTTGCTTGTACATGTACGGCAGTCGCAGCAGCGGCTGCTTGCCACAGTGCAGTCTAAGAGGCAAGAGTGCTGCTCACCGTGACCACTTCAAGCGCTGGAAACTGGCGAAGCAAAATCGCCTGGCGAGTGCTCCCATGTCCCATCTGACTGTCCGTGCCAGCTAAATGTACTCAGTTCAGCTAATCGAGCATTGCAACCAACGGCGATCTTCTCGTCGTACCATCGAGCAGTGACTCATGCCGGCCCTGATTGGCACGCACGTTTTGCAAGGTAGCTTGCGCCTGCTGAAGCTCGAGGCGCAGGCTGGCAATAGCAGCGTCCGACAATTCTCGGTCACGGACCGCCTTCTCGCGTACACTGGCGATGGTGGCATCTGCAGCCGCTCGGACACGGTCGGCCTCTGCACGGAGCTCGCTTACCACGCAATCAAACTCCGTACGGAGCTGCGACATCATTCTCGTCATATCCTCTCGCAGCGCCTGCAATGACTGCGCCTGCTCAGCCCGCACATGCTGAAGCGCGCAGAGGACGAGAGAGTCGTTCGAGACCGTTTGCAAGGCAAGATCCCGTTGGCTGGTCGTTGCCTTCACCTCTTCATGCGTGAGAAGGCATCTCTTCATGCGCGCCAAAGCCTCTCCAGTAGTCGACTCCACACTGGCGTGCATGTGCCCCTCAAATGTGGTTGGATCTTCTCTGATTTTGCCTCGGGCCCAAAAAGACGTATGTTCGAAACCGTATGCATTTTTGAGCCCATCAAAACGTGAGGGTGGAGGAAACGACGTGACGCCACCCGAGTGACTCATGTTTTCTACACCACTGACGCGACGACAGCGACCCGCATGCTCCCCTCGCATCCTCGATCTAGGGGCACAGCTCTTTCCAATCGGTGTCTTCTTCATCAGCCGAGCATGTGCAGCTGTGGCCGAGCTGTGCAGCTGTGGTCCTCACGCTTCATGCACTCCACTTTATCCGAGTTGCACCAAAGTCATCATCAGCCATCATCATCAATGCGGTCCTCACACGGCCTCCATCAGTCGAGCACGTGCGGCTGGTCCTTGTCGGCGAGGGCGAGCAGCGCGTCATCCTCTGCGGGGAAGCGCGCGACGAACGACTCGATCATGCCCGCGGGCGTCGGCTCGAACTGCTTGATGCCAATCGAGCCATCCAGCGCCGCAGTGAGCACGGGCTGTACGAGAAGCTTGCGTGGCTCCTTGCGAGCCATCACGATCGTGCGGATGGCCATGAGCTCGTCGCTCACGAGCGAGTACTTTTCGAACAAGGCGGTGCCGCCGGCAAGGTCACCGAGCGATTTATGCACCTGGAGCGCGAGAAGGAACTTGCGGATGGCTTCCTTGCCAACCGTCTTGATGAGCGCGCGCTCGATGGTCGCGGTTACGTCTGGCCTCCCGTCGGCACCCGTCGTGCGCGTGAGTGTGACGAGCCCCTCGCCCGCCTCCAGCAGCACTCGTAGGATGGCGAAACGGGCACGCATGTGCGCCTGGCGCCACTCGCGGGTCTCCGGCGTGTAGAACTCGAGACCGGTGAGACCTGCACGTACCATGAGGAGCCAGTTGATGTACGTGATGTCGTGCACCTGCGCCACCTCGCTCGCGGGCGCATCCGCATGCCCAAAGATGGTCAGCACGCTTGGCTCCAAGCACAGGTAGATGCCCGCGCACTCGGCGCGGCATTCCTCATAGGCCGACGCGAGCCGTCCGAAGGTCGAGTCCCACGTAGCGCCCGCCGCATAAAAGGGGCCCGAGATAGGCTCGCCCGTAAGCGGGTGCGGCGTGCCGTGGAGCGTGGCGGCGTCGGCCGTGTTGGCGTGGTAGAGCTTGCCAGATCCGTGCCCCAGAAGCTCATGGATTCCCACCTGCACCTCGAAGGCTTCGCCCTTGAGAGCTTTGAAGAGCGCTTGGTCGGCCTCGGCCACGAAGGAGACGGGCTTCTCGCCCGCGCCGTACGAGGCCTGGAGCACGTTGCCAAGGCTCACGTTCTTGAAGCCCTCGGACTGCCGAATGTCATCATAATTGGGGATATTGATGCCGGCTGGGACGCCCGACGAGCCGAAGCTGAGCACCTCGAGCGACGTGAAGTCCGGCCGCAGGAACTGGTCCTTCTCGAAGGCGCGGGGCCAGGGCATGAGCTTGAGCATCTCCTCAGCGCCGTCGACGAGAGTTTGGAACTTGCGGCTCACCTGCGATCAGAGGCAACCAGACGCCATCAGACGCCATCAGACGCCATCAGACGCCATCAGAGTCCATCAGACGCCACCAGACGCCACCAGACGCCATCAGACGCCATCAGAGGCCATCAGACGCCACCAGACGCCACCAGACGCCATCAGGTGAGCTCGTGCGGCTCACCTCGCGATTGACGCAGGCGACGAAGCCCTCCCACTCCCCGCGAGAGCCGCTCGGGTCGCGATAGGACTCGATGAAGCCGATGTAGCTCTCGACCGCGGGGCCCTTGTCACGGATCCAGTGGCGGGATCCACGCTTGTGGGCCTCGATCGAGCCTTCACGGAACGACGTCGCGTACGCTTCGAGCATCGCCGCCTGCGTCTGGTCTGCCGCGTGGGGGATCGCTGCCTCGAGCCAGCCCACCACACGAGCCATAATTGGAGCGTAGTCGCCGCGGCGCACGCGGATCGTGTGCCCCTCGAAGGAGTGAGCGCGGCACAGGCCGTCCAGCGCCCGTGCCTCCGCCTCGCCCGCCCCCGCGCCCGCCGCTTCGCCATCACTGATGTCAACGGCCACCGCCCCAAACGCCGCGGCCATGGATGCCGGGAGGTCGAGGTTGGCCAGCCAGGCGGGCACAGCCTTGCTCGCATCTAGACCGGCACTGCGGGCCTCCGCGAGGATGCCCGCAACGGCCGCCTGCTCCTCCGCTGACGCGAGAAGCACGGTGTACCCATCGTCGCCCTTGAAGAGCCTCGTATTGTATGGTGAGAGGCCGATCGAAGTAAGGAAGCGGCCAGCGAGATCGGCGTCAGCGGCCTCGCAGTTAGCAGAAAAGTATGTCGAGATGCCGTTCGCGCGGCCGAGCCCGAGCTGCCGCTGCCGCGGCGGCAGCGAGTACATCCGCACGACGCAGCGTCGCCAAAGCCGATCTACCTTGGCACCATCCGCCGCGCCGGCGGACAGAAAGGCGAGCATTTTGTCGGCGGCGAGCGACGGGACAAACTTGGTGTCGCCGAAGGACTTGTAGTTGCCCATGTTGCCGAAAAAGGCCGCGCAGTACATGAGCGCTTGGCAAACCTCTTCATCGCTCAGCCCCTTGGCCGACGACATTGAGACGAGCGCTTCCACCGGCTGCGCGGAAAAGACGAGCATGAGGAGCGCAAATATGTAGGGCGATTCAGGGCTGCACTGAAGTAGGCAGATCTTGGCGCCGTCCCAATCTGCCTTGGCGAGCGCGTGTGCGTACGCCTGCTCCTTTGGCGTCAGAGTGGCAAACGCCTTCGCTGCCTCGAGCATGACGACTCCCGTTTCGGCGGGTATGGTGTACACCGACATGTCGGGTTTCGCCGTGTTGGGATCTTGTTCGCAAGGTTGGCACATGAAGGAGGCCGCCGCGGCAGCGTCCTCCACCTCGCCCTTCTCGCCGCAGCACGAGCATATCACGCCGAAAGCCATTCTTTCACTTCGGGGACGGCCTATTGAGCTGCAAGTGCCGTGTCGCCGGTGTCGTGCACGGTCGACGCGTTTGTCGTGCTAACGTTCACATTCACATACATACCTAAGTTGGTAAAGAAGCACGTGAACATCCAGCTATCCGAAAGGATAATCGCGCAATAGTCCGGGTGTACACATTCACAGGCTTTCGTGCGGGGTTTGGCTCCGGCCGGCCTGCGGGGCCGGAGCGCCATGAAGACGGTCACCGTGACCTCCGTCCTCAAGGCCACTGACCACTGGAAGGTGCTCAAGCTGAAACCGGCAGCCTTAAAGGAGGGGGGCAAGGCAGCAGTCACCGCTGCCTTCCGCAAGGCCAGCCTGCACGTGCACCCTGACAAGAGCGATGACCCTCGCGCGGCGGACGCCTTCGTGATCCTGCACGAGGCGTACCGGGTGCTTGCAGACGATAAACTTCGCGCGGCCTACGTGGACGAGCTCCGAAGGCAGAAACTCAACCCGCAAGCGGCGAGCAACCCGCTCTACCAGCGAGCGCTCACGCCGCGCCGGCGAGCCGCCGCCGAGGCGGAGCTGCAGCGGATGCGTGAGGAAGCGATTTTTGAGAAGGAGCGTGCAGCCGCGCAGGCGCGCAAGGACATCTCGCGGCTGCGGGAGGCTGAGGACCGATTGAAGCTGGCCCAGCGGCGGCTTGAGGATGCCAAGCGGCGCAAGGCCAAGCAAGTCGACGAGCTTGAGGCGGCCCGCCACAGATTTGGACCGCACGGCGCAACGTCCGCCGCGGGTATTGCCAAGGCCAACGCAACCGCCGCACGCGAGGTCGCCGACGCAGAGGCGGCCGCGATCGCCGCAGCGGCGCAAGCGGAGAAAGTGGCGTTCGCAGCGCGGCGTGCGAAGCGCGAAGCACGGCACGCTGAGGGCGAGACGTTGATTCATTTGGGGCGAACGCAGCAGCTGCCGACGGAGCAGGCGGGTGCACCGGAAGAGGCGGCGGTGGCCGCTAGCACGCCGCCCTCGCCTCCGCTACCGCGCTCGCACCCGTTGCCTGGGTCGATGCCTGGGTCGTCGTCGCCACCGCTGCCGCGCTCCGCTCCACTACCCAAAGCCAAGCCGCTTTTGGCCACACCCTCGGAGCCTCCACCCTTGCCACCGCCACCCCCGAAGATGCCCACGGCAGCGCCCAAGCATGCGTTCGTCAAGCGCCACCAAGTGGATCTCATCAAGGAGCGCTTAGGGTTGGAGGTCTCGCTCTCGCCGAACGCGGTAGTCTGGGAGGCCAACGGAATCATCGGACTCCCGAACGCGGGCAGCTTGCAGGCGCAGGTCGATGCGATCCTCAAAGCCTTGGGAGTGGCCAAAGAGGCGCGTACCAACGTGGGCGGCGCCTCCGCTTCCTATGACGCCTACATGCTCGCGGCAGAGGGGCAGCGATTGGGCGCCGCAACCAAATCCAAATCGGGCTCTGGAGGAGGGAAGCCGAAGAAGGCAGCACCAGCTGCAAAGGCGCCCCCCTCCTCTGCAGCACCGAACGCGTCATCCTCATCCTCATCAGCCGCCGACTCTTCGCTACCCGCTGCCCACGAGCTTCCACAGAGTCCGGGCCACGGCCCTGCGCGCTACACCGCCGAGTGGTTCAGTTGGGTGCTTGGGGGTCCGCGGCCCACCGACCCGAGCGATCACCCTCCCTCGGCCGACGAATCTCTCGCCAGTGCCAGCGCTCAGAAGCTTCCGCCACCGCCCATTGTGTACCGCCCACTGTGGTCCGCGAAGGCGACGCAGGCTGCCACAGGCGTATCTGAACCAGCCTGACGGCTTTTGCTTTTGCGCCCACCACTCCCGCCCGGCCTGTGACGTCTCCGCCCAACGGTGCGGCGCGCCGGTCTTTTCTCATTCGATAGGTAATAGGACCACTAGCTAATCGATCTCAAGTGCTCCGTGCCGCGCAGTGTCGGCTGCGGGCACCAAGGGCGGGGCACAGTTTTGACAGGACACAGGTTCCCGGCCGTGGCGCGCCGACCGCCGTCCTCCGGGCATGCCTCCGGGCCCGGTCCCCCGCGTCCGGGCGGCGAGCAGGTACATACAGCGCGATCAGCGTGAGTTGGCGCGGTTGGCTTACCGTATCCATTATAGTGTTAGAAGACTCAGCTCAACGCGCACATCATACGAAACGACTTGTTCGTCCCGGCTCAGTCAGAGCGCAGCCCGCTCCAACTCATTCATTTCTGGACCACTTGAGTGCATGTTTGGGGAGCTACTCATGCAGCATCCCGCCATCTAAAGTGAGCAGCCGCTCCCTTGCACGCACTGCTGCTGCCACCCGCGCCGCGCGAGGGCGGTTCAGCTGTCACCGTCACCGCCACCGCCACCGCCACCGCCGCCGTGGCCGCCGCCGTGGCCGCCGCCGTGGCCGCCACCGCCGCGCACTCACTGCGGCACACTCACTTCTTCATCTCCTTGGCATGCTTCTTGCACGCACTCGGGGTCTTGCCGCCGCCCACGTCCTGCGCCACACGCTCCCATCGATTCGGAGTGCCCTCCTTGAGCTTGGCGAGCGAGTCCGCGAGGGCCTTTTCTTCCTTAGCACTCCACGCCTGCGCGCCCGCTGCGGGCGTCGCGGCGGGCGAAGCCGCGGGCGTCGCCGCCTTGCCAGCTGCGGGCGTCGCCGCTTTCGCCGCGGGCGTTGCCGCCTTGGGCGTTGCGCCCTTCGCAGGTGCGGCCGGCGGCGCCTTGGCCGGCGGCGGGGTGGGCATGCCCTTGGCCTTCTTGGCCGGCGGCGGGGCGGCAGCGGCGGCCGGCGCAGGGCGCTTGCCGCCCTTGGGCGGAGGTGCGGGCTCATCCTCCTCCTCGTCCTCGTCATCGAACTCGTCGTCGTCGAGCTCGTCGTCCTCCTCCTCGCCCTCGTCGTCCTCATCCTCCTCGTCCTCCTCGCCGTCCTCGTCCTCGTCGTCGTCCTCGTCGTCGTCGTCGTCGTCGTCGCCCTGAAGGTCCTTCATGTCGACTCCCTCGAAGAGCAACGAACGCTTCTGGTCCACGACCTCCGCGTCGTCAAAGTCATCATCGTCCTCATCGTCCTCATCGTCCTCATCGTCCTCATCGTCTTCATCGTCAGGGTCATCCTCCTCGTCCTCGCCGTCATCAAGATCATCGTCCTCATCGTCCTCATCGTCCTCCACACCACCCTTCGGAAGCGCCGTCGCCGCCTTGCCCGCCGCCGCCTTGACCGCCGCCGCCTTGACCGGCACTGGCGCCGGCGCTGCCTTGCCCGTGGCTGGTGCTGGTGCCGGCGCTGCCTTGCCCTTGGCTGGTGCCGGGGCCGGCGCTGCCTTGCCCGTGGCTGGTGCCGGGGCCGGCGCCGCCTTGGCCGGTGCCGGCGCCGCCGCCTTGACTGGCGCGCCCTTGCCCTTGGCCGGCGCGGGGGCTGGCTCCTCGTCCTCGTCCTCGTCCTCGTCCTCGTCCTCGTCCTCGTCCTCGTCCTCGTCATCCTCCTCTTCGCCCTCCTCCTCCTCCAGCTGCTTCATTGCCTCCTCGTCCATGTCCTCGTCGTCGTCGTCCTCGTCGTCGTCGTCCATCTCGTGGAAGCCAGTGAGGTGGACGGCGGTCTTGCCTGTGAGGTGGAAGGTAACCTCACCGTCCTCGGGCGCGAAGCCCACGTCCAGCGCCCACTGGTCGCAGCTGCCCGGCGTCAGGTGGCACAGCACGAACTTGTCCTCCGACGTGGCGCCCACCGACACGGAGAGGACGCTCGTGCCCTCGGGCTTGCCCTCGGGAGCGAGTGCGGCCTGCAGCAAAATCGCGATGCACGCAGAAAGGAGAGTTAGGGGCGCCGCCACGATAACACTTTTCGATTGAGGTGCGCGCGCGCGACTCTTTGTGCTCCGTCACACGGGCGCGGCCGCAGCGGCGGTGGTGGTGGCAAGCGCACCTGTTTGATAATGACGGAGGCAAACTCCTGCGCGCGTTTGAGTGTTGTCGGCGTCTTGCCAGGCTTGACGACGCATCCCCAGAAGCTCAGCGGAGCCATCGTGAGTGCGCCGAAGGGGTTGGACGATATGCGCTTGCGACGTCGCCTCGACCCGACGGCGCCTATCTTGTGTGAGCGCCGTATCGGAGCGGCGTTCCGGAGTGCTTTCTGTAGCCGGCGACCCGGTGACTAGTTCTGAAAGCTTAGTCCTTAGATACCCTCGCAATCCCTATCTAAGCACGAATGTAAGCGGCTTCCCCACGCAGTCCCGCTCAATAAAGGATTGACCCCTGGCCCTGCTGGCCGCACAGATTTGAGGTACGCGGTACAGTGGATTCGTAACGGTTACCGTATCTATGTTAAACGCTAATCGTTGCTAAACTTTCCATAATGATACATGACGAGGTTGGATACACAAGCCGGGAACGAAAAGCTGTCGTCATTTGTGTCGTTCAGCAAGAGCAGCCACCCGGAAGCCCCAGAATTGATAGCGAAGCCCGAAGGGCGAGTCGCGGTGGGGCCGGTGCGGCGTGTAGAACGCACGTCAAAGCCCAATGCACAGTTACACGGGCGTACAGTGTACAATTCACCGCCGCCGCCGCCGAGAAACCCCTAACCCGAGATCCGCTCGCCCAGCGGTACGTTCTGCTGCTCCTCATACTCGGCGAGCGCGCGCTTCCACTCCTTGCGCCACGACTTGATGATAATCTTCTGGACCTGGAAGGTGACCGCGCGCGTCATTGTCTGCTGTAACCCCGGCATCGCGTTCAGGATCGCCTCCGACTCATGGAGCACGCGCTCGTCCATGAACTGCGCAGCCTTCGTCTTCCATGGGCCCGCGAGCCGCTCGGCGAGGTCGTAGCAAAAGTGGTTGCAGTTGCGAAGGAAGAAGTCGTACTCGGCTGGCGTGTAGTCGGTCGCGCCCATCTCACCAATGAGCGCGTCGATCTCCGTGTCCGTCAGCCTCGTCGCTCCACAATTCCACGTGCGCAGCGGTGGCTCGCCTGCTGCATTCTCGATGATCGCGTCATACGTCTGCTCGGGCTCGCCGTCGTAGGACCACGTCCGCCGACCAACGCCCACGCTCAGCTTTGGAAACCAATACGCGGGCTTCGACGCAAGCAGCGACATTGCCCTGCACAATTCGGGCGTCGAGATGTCGTAAAGCTTGACGACCACATCGCGAGGGCCAGGTGCTGCGTCGGCGTCGATGCGTTCCGGAGGCTGCAAGTTGGGACCTGGCCGGCACTGGCTGAGCTTTGGTCGCACAGCCATACCGGCCACGCCGCACAGCATCGCCAGCAAGGTCAGCGGCTTGATCGGCGTCCACAACCTCATCGGCGCCATTGACATTCTCGTCGGCCGCCCACAACAGCGCTTTCGACGTGAGTTCAGTTCTCAACTCTCGCTCTCTCACAAATAGCGTGTACAGCGTGGCTAACCGCGTGGCAAGAGGTCAATTCTCTAATGGTATACCTGTGTGTGCGTTCGTATTCTCTCTCATCTCTCTCGTCGTGCTGGGTGTGCCAAGCACCGCCGCGGCCCTCGCGCGGCGTGTGCGCTGTGACTGCGAGCGCAGCCGTGTCCAGGGTCAGCAGCGAGCGCGCCCGTTCAGGCGTTCACCACTTGCCCAAGCGCGACAGAGTGCCCATGTGCTTGAACACACGCTGGTCCCGTGAGATGGTGGGCGGAGCGCCAACGGGCGCCACGTACGAGTCGATCGGCACCGTGTAAAGGTCGCCCGCGCCAAAGAGCGCCTCCACACTCGCCTTGCCCTCCTTGCGGTTTTTGAGCGTCGGCTTGTGGAGGTCTATCGTGGCGCGCGTCGTCGACTCCCACTGCGTCGAGTCGCCCTGCGTGAAGACGAGAGCGGGGGCGCCCATAGCTTTGAGGTTTGGCACTGAGCCGAATGATGGATGGTTGTCGGGGAAGGTGCGCATCTTCTCCTTGATCAGCGGATCCTCGTTCGAGGTGACTGACGGCCGTGGATAGCCGATGGCCCCCCCAAACTGGCCAGCGGTCAGTTGCCCAGTGGTACTCGGATGCGATTTGTAGTACCGCCGCGCTTGAGCTGCGACGGGCGTGACGCGGGGGGCACGTGAGAGTGAGTGCAAGCACCGGGCCGCCGGTGCCCTCAAGGCAATTCTGAGCGGGCAGCACACGCACGAACAAGCTCGTCGCTGAAGGAGCCAATCGGGTTCATCCATGACACGAGCTCCGGCGGCACGTCGATGGCCTTGGGCTTCCGGGTTTCCACCACATGCTGAGTCGCGCCTTTGCCCATGTGTCCGCTCTTCAGCAGATCAGAGAAAGGCCCTCTCTGTCTCTTCAACGATCGCACGCTCAGGTCGAGCGCTGTATCGGGCTCGAGAGTCACATTTACGTGGCTGAAGCCCCGCGGGGCTATTTTTTCGAGGGGGCTGCGTTGTCGGCAGCCTCGGCTGGTGGGTTTGGATATTTTTGGGCCCGTTACCGGGTTTTCCGTTCGACGTTTAGTGTAAGCCGACGAGTCGGATAAGCCCAGTTCAGAACGCTCCCGGGCGTCACTGGACACACAGTGTGGACGAGCTGCACTGTAGTCGCACACAATTTGGTAGGGCGTGCGGCTGCCGAACGGTTGCCATGGCGGCTGCGCGCGCGCGCCTGCCGTGCATCTGGTGTCTCTGGAACTGGGACTCTCACACATTCGCCGTCCCCGGCATTGCTTAGGCATTGCTCCCCTGGCCCGCCGCCGATCTCAAAGTCGGTCCAGAAGCTGATCTCAACAGTATTTTCATCTGCCCAGCGTGCCGCTCACAACATCTGCTGCTTCAGACGCGCATTCTCGGCACGCAGCCGGGCGAGCTCGGCTTCGACACCACCACCCATGCCGCCACCGTGCGACACGCCGTCCCATCCAAAGTTCATCGCCTCAGCCATGGCTTTCGCCTTCTGCATGACGGCTGGGTCCTTCATCATCTCCTGCACATGCGCCATGTCCGGCAACCTGCCCGATGCCTGCATCTGCGCCATCGCTGCCTTCGCCTGTTCCTGAAATTGCGGATCGGCCATCATTTCCTTGACGGCCCGCATGGCCTCTGGATCCCTCATCATCTGTGCCATCTCCGCCATCGCGGCCGGGTCCTTCATGGCGCCGGCAAGGTTGTTGATCCCCAGCTCGGCGTCGTTGATCTCGCCGGCCTTGCGCCTCTTCAGGCCCTCAACCTCGTAGTCACGCCCGCCGGCCGCGCGCACTTCTTCCTCGTACATCGATTCTTCCATGTGCTCCTTCTCGTCGAGGTCTCTCTCCTCTTTCTTCCCCTTGCCACCCCACCCAGCTTGTGCGCAAGCCACCAGGCCAAGCAAGAAGAGCACGACGCTGACCTTCATCTCACGAGACGGAAGTGATCTCGGCTGTCGAGATTGCGTGAATTGGAGCGGACGCAAGCAAGGACGCGTGTCGGTGTGGGGCGCCAGTCTTCGGCTGAACATCCGAGCGCCTGGCCTCCTGATTCCATACAAGGTAATGCTCCTGAAGTCCTGATTGCCGCGTGACGCCCAAAGTTACGCGTCGCTCCTGTGAACTCAACTTGACACAGGTGTGTCGATCACATGGGACGGTGTCCATTCATGGAACCAGTCATAGGGGGATACTGATAGCCCAGAGGAAGGGCAATCGGAAAAGGCCCAGGGGAAAGCCTTCTTGAGGAAACGGATAACGGAATGAGCTTGAAGCTGAGCTTCATTGCTGAGCTTGTACATACATGCTGCTCTCGCGTGCCAGGGCCCGCCGGGACGGATCTTCACATGATTCCTTTCGGCGGGCCGGCGCGACGTTTGTAGCGCAAGCTTGACTTATGTGTGTGAGAGTGTTTCGGCTGTCTAAAAATGAACTTGATTAAAAATGGAAACATGTTCCTCCACGAGGGCGTCGTGATAGTCCCGAACACGGCCGGCCGATATGGACTGGATCCGAGAGTCATGGAGTCAGATGACTGGCGAAAGGTTTTCGGGAGCGAGCCCGTCGCCAGCGCGCGCCGCCGACGCCGAAGCGGCAGCGCCTTCAGACAAGCAGCACGCAGCAGCGCCTTCTTCCGTCTTTGGTGGCGCGTTCTCCTGGGTGGGCCGCGCCATCACGGACATGGTCAAGAAGCAGCTGGAGGCCTTCTTTCGGATCGGCTTTGCGAGAATAGGCATCGACGGCGCCACCTTTAGCGATCTGTTCCTGAGGCCGGACGCGGAAGGGCTCGCTGACGGCTTGCCGTGCGAGCTCGCGGGAGGCTTCATTGGCAGCATTGAGCTGCATGTGCCGTGGCACGATCTCATGAGCCAGCCCATCACCGTGAAGATCGACCGTGTCTACTTCGTGCTGCGCGGCTTCGCCCAGCCCGAGACCTATGAGCCCGAGATGGCGGCGAAGCGCGCGGCGGCAGCGCTGCGTGCGCGCGTCGCGGCTTGGCAGGCTGTCGAGGACCAGCGGCAGGCGGCGGGCGGCGGGAAAAAGGGTGAGGGCCTCATCGACAAGATCATCTCGTCGGTGGCCCACCGAATCGAGTTCGTGCTCACCAACGTGCACGTGCGCCTGCAAGAGGAGGTGAAGGATGACCCCATGCCGCTCGCTCTGGGCGTGGTGCTGCGCCGCCTCGCCTTCATCAACACGCTGGACGCCGTGGTGGGCACGGGCGGCGGCAAGAGCGGCACGGGTGGTGTCGCACAGCACCCGCGCGCCAAGGCACGCGTGTGCAAGACGCTCGAGCTCCAAGGGCTGGGCATCTACCTCGGCTCCCGTGCCGATCTCACCTCTGAGCGCGAGGCGTGGCTGAGTCCCCGGGGTGAGGGAGGGAGAGGCAGAGGCGGCGCGGGCGGCGCGGGCGGCGCGGGCGGCGGCAGCTCGGTCGCGGGCGGCGCGGGCAGCGGCAGCGTGGGCGAGGAGCCTGTTCCAAATTTGGACGTTTGGGATGACGAGGAATATGCGAGTGCGCTCGAGGCGAATGCAGCTGGGAGCTATTGGAGACGGCTGATGCAGCCCCTGATCGACGCCCCCGAGGGGCCGGCCCACATCCTCACACCGCTTGACCTGAAGGTGGTGTTCGACCTGGGCTTGGCAGGCTTGGGGCTGAGCGATGGCGCCGTAGCGGTGAGCGTCCACGGCAACGGCTTGTGCGTGCGCCACGGCCAGTTTGTGCTCCTGATGGCTGTGCTCGAGGCACTCGACCTCAAGGAGCGGCGTAACCACTATGCCGAAGCGCGCCGCCCGAGCTCGGTCGCCGCCTCGACGGCCCCACGCGAGTGGTGGCAGTTTGTGGGCCGGTGCGCGCTGCTCGAGGTGAGGCGCAAGGGCAAGCTCAAGCTCGGCTGGCGCAACCATAGGCAGCGGCGCGAGCGGCGCGCTGCGTACCTCGAGGCCTACGTCGCGGCTCGAGGTGCGAAGGCTGGCTCGGAGTCGGTCAAGCATCTCGAGGCGCTCGAGGCGGATGGGATGCTCTTTGAAGAGATCGTCGCCTTTCGGCGGCTCGCAGCCGCCTTCCAGCCGGCGGGGCTCTTCAAGGGCCTCTTCGGTGGTGGACCAACGCACACGGATGCGGCCCATGCGGCCGTCGTGACGCCCGGCGAGCTCGAGGAGCTCCAGTATGAGCTCGACCAGAGTACGAAGCGGGCGGCCGAGGAGGCGGGCGTGGCCAAGGCAGCGGTGCACGCGGCGATGGTGGCGTCGATGGCCGGCAAGGAGGCGGTGAATACCGAGGAGCTCGTGGTGACCTTCTCGATGCCCTCCTTCCACGTCAAGATCCACAGCGAGCGCGATGACTCGGCGTGGCTCGATTTCCAAGTCGGACAGGCGTCGGTGCGGGCCGCCATCCTCCTCGGAGGCGCCGGCTCGATATCCCTCTACGCGCGCGTGATGGCGATCGAGTTGACGAACCTCAAAGCCAAGCGCGACGAGTACCTGCGCACCATCTTCTCGATGGGAGATGGTGACGAGATGCGCCGCCGGCAGCAAGATGGGAGCTCGATGGGAGATGGTGACGAGATGCGCCGCCGGCAGCGAGATGGGATCTCGACGAGACGAGATGTGACCTCGACGCCGCGAGATGGGATCTCGACGCCGGCTGACACCAATGCCGCGATCGAGCTGCAGGTAGACACGCTGTCGGCCTCTGGCGTCGCGCTGGGCGTGCGCCTTCGCGTCGCCGGCCCACGCGTCCTCCTTGATCCCCACATCCTGCCGCCGCTGCTCCACTTTGCCTCGATACGACCGAGTACGGACAACTCGACGCGCCGGAAAGAGTCGGCGCTCGAAGCAGCGCTCAAGGCGCGCGGGGCGCAGCTCGCCGACCACGTGCTCGATGCCATCGGCCCTGCCATGCGTGCGCAACTCGCTGCCATGCAGTCCAAGGCGTTGGCGACTGACATTGACGTTCGTGTGGGCACGTTGCAATTTGCCCTCGTCGAGCCGTCGCTCACGGTCGACGAGTTCCATGCGATGCGTTCGGCGCTCTTCCCCCGCCTCATTCACGCGCGCGCCGCTGAAGGCCGTGTGCACGCGCGCGCCGATGAAGACGACCGTGAAGTGGAGCCAGCGACACTCCCAAACCTCTCCTCCGCCAAGGGCGCCGCCACAGCAAAGGGCGACGTCAGCGCCACCTCACGTCAGCGCCACCTCAACAAAGAGCGACGCCCCAGCGTTCAGCCTGCGTGCAGCGTGCGTCGCATCGTGCTGGTCCGCGTCGGACCGCTGAGCGTCTGCACGGTCGATGCGCAAAGCGTCGGGCTGCCCACCGACAAGCCGCGCCTCGTGCTACGCGTCGCGCTCGAGGCGGCGCGCATGGGGATCCTGCCGCCCACCTCCCTCGCGGCCGCGTGGCTGCATCCTTCTTTTGATCTGGACGCGGAGCCTCTCCAGAACCATCCCTGGCGATCGAGCCCGCCGACGTCACCACCCCCGCCGACGTCCCCTCCCTCGCCGACGTCACCACCCCAGGGATGGCTGGTGGAGGTGACGTCAGTCCAAATCGCCGTTGGCGTGCCGCTCGTCGAGGTGCCGCCCGAGGTACCGCGTGTGGACGTGTCCGTCCTGGTGCGTGCGATCAGCCTGAGCGTCTCTGACGCGACGGTCCTCGAGCTGAGCGGGCTCTACGGCAACCTATCGATGCTCCTGCTCACGATCAACACGCTCGTGGCTTCGGCATCCAAAAGCGGTGGCCGCTCCGGCTGGGTACTGGGCGTAGTCCGAAGCTCGCGGCTCAAGGAGAGCGTCGCTGGCACCGGCGCGCAGTATGGCAAGGAGATGGTCCTCGAGCATGGTCGCTCGTGGGCAGTGCTTCGTAACCGCGGCTTCACCTACGCCACGAGCACGGGCGAGTCGTATGAGCTGTGCCTCGACGACTTCGACAATCCCGAGATGGGGGGGAACGGTCGGAGCTTGAGCTTCGCGATGCACGCGTCCCGCCTGCCTCGCCATCTCGCCTCGTGCACCGTCCAGGTGTTCGTCGAGACGCGATCCGAAGCCAACAAATGGGCCGCCGCCTGCGCGGCCAAGCAGCCGCCGAGGCGCAAGCGCAGCGATCTGCTCGCCGAGCAGAAGCTCCGAACGTTTTTCGAGGAGGCGACGAAGCAGGCGGGTGGGACCGTCGTGCGCGACGCAATCGAGCGTGAACAGATGGCGGTCTCGCTCCGGCTGTGCAAGCTCACAGTGACAGTGGTGCACGCCCCACCAACCCTCTTGTCCTCATCGGCATCTAAGCAGCCGCAGCTGCGGCCGGCCGCACCACAGTCGTTGCTCTGCCTGCGCCTACACGAGCTTCGGACGCGCATGCACATGCGTCCGTTGGATCTGCGGCTTGCCATGCGGCTCGAAGGCCTCTCCATCGACCTCGGGCCTACTACTCTTGTGACGCCACCTCCGCCCGCTTCCCCCTCCTCGGCACGTCGAGACGGCGCCCGAGACGGCGCCCAGGGCCGGCGCACCCGATGGGAAGCGTCCGCTCGTCCAACGGCCGCCCGAGACGGCTCGCGCGCTGGTCTCATCCCCCTCCTCGACGGCGGCAGGCTGCCTGCCGACCTCGAGCAGCTCGACGCATCGGCGAGCGCCCATCTCGACGCGCACCTCAACGAGGAAGCGGCGCTTGTCGACGCCACCTCGCTGCTCGTGGTGCAGCTCGATCTTGTACAAGCCGGCTCGCCGGCCTTCGACGCGGCTGCAGCCGCCACGTGTGTGGACGTCGCGATTCGGCCGGTGCGCGTGCACGTTGACACCTCCGCCCTCGCACGGCCACTCAGCGGGCTGACTCAGTTTGCAGCGGCGATTGCACCGGCGCTGGCGGGCATGGCTGAGATCAGCCAGATCTCATCAAGTATCGTCAAGAGCGTCGTCGACTCGCAAGCGCCCGTGCCCGATCGCCGCCTCAAAGGAGCCATCATGTCGGTGATGCTAGCGAAGACGCTCGGAGAGAGCCTCGCATCGGAGCGATCCGCTCTCGCCACCGCCGCCGCCACCGCCGCCGCCGCCGCCGCTGCCGAGTCATCGTCGCCTAGCAATACGGCGGCTGGCTGCGACAACTGCAGCGTCGACAGCAGCGTCAACAGCAGCCTCGGCAGTGTTCAATCAGCGAACGCCCTGGACGAGTTTACAGATGTGCATGAGGGTTCAGAAGCCAGTTCCTCGCCGCGAGTCGAAGCTGCTGCTAGAGTCAGAAGCCCAAATGTCGAAAGCTTCGCCTTGGACGAGTATGCAGATGTGCATGAGGGTTCGGAAGCAAGTTCATCGCCGCGAGTCGAATCTGCCGCGGCTCCCGCCAAGCCGAAGATGCTCGTGCGCGCGCAGCTCGAGAGGCTGGCAGTCCTGCTTCACGCTACGACTCCTTTTGGTTGGCCCCACGCGCCCGACACGGCGTCGGCGGGCGCGCTGCTCGTTGCAAGTATCGCGGCCATCGAGGCCCGTGCCTTGCTCGAGCTGGGCGCACAGGACGTGCGGCTCACGATAGGAGGCATCCATGCCTACGCACGCGCTGAGAGCGGCGGCGGCGGCGGCGGCGGCGGCGGCGGCGCTGGAGGCGCTGGAGGCGGCGGCTCCGAAGCGCGCGAACTCCTCCGTACCATGCCCTGCGCTCGCAGCGCACTGAGCGCCGCCGAGGCACCTTCTCACGCTGGTGGCTGGATTCCTTCTAGCGCTGGCGGCGCCGCCGCGGGCGTCTCTTCGGGAGCGCTCGCGACGGCGGCGCGCGTCTTGGATGAATTCCGCGCGGCTGGGCCGATCGACGCCGCCGAGGCGCGCCACCGACCCAAGCAAGCCGTGCTGCGCAACCTCGGCATCGGAAGTACCGAGGTGGCGTGTGGTGGGGGGGGCGATCGGACGGCGGCGGGTGGGGGGGGCGATCGGACGGCGGCGAAGTGCCTTGGCATGCAAGTGCTGGTCCTCCGGCTACGCTCCCTGAAGCCGAAGGCGGCGCCGGCGGTAGCAGCAGGCGGTGCCCAGGGCAGCGCGGCGTGCACCATGCCTGAGTATGCCCTGAGTCTTGCATGCGCTCTCAAGCCCCTGCAGGTGAATCTGCATGCGCGCGAGCTCGCGTCGATTGGCGCCGCGATTGCACGACTCGGCACCGCGGTGGCAGCGCATGCGCCGCCGCCCGCGGAGGCAGCAGCCGAGGCGCCCGAGCCAGCCGCTGCCGGCGGTGGCGGCGGCGGCGGTACCGGTACGAAGCCCGCCGCTGCCGCAGGCGACCCGACGGATGCCCTGCGCACCCTCCCTCTGGTGGCGCTGTGCCTCTGTTTCGAGTTGCCTGTGCTCGTGTTGCCACGCCCAAGCGACCCGCGCGGAGGTCTGGTGGTACGCCTCGGGCAGCTGCAAGCATGCACCGATCTGACGAAACTGCTCGACTTGGGCCCTGGCGCACGCCCGAAGTTGACGAACCTCGGATGGTGCGACAGGCTGCGGCTGCGCCTCAAGCATGTCGAAGTGCTCATCGACGACCGTCTCAACGAGCGATGGAGGGTGGTTGACAACGACGGGGAGGCGCTCGGCGGCACGAGAGAGCAGGGCCGGATTCCGAACGACAAGTTCACCCTCGAGCGCTTCCAATTGGATCTTGTGCTCGAGAGGACGCTCCCGCCCTTGGGCTCCGTGCTCCCGATCGTGCTGCGCGTGGACGTGCGCCTTGGCGCGCTCCACTTGAACCTGGCCTTCTCCCATCTGGCGCTGCTCGCCATCATCGGGGAGGAGATCGCCAAGGAGCAGCAGCTTGTGGTGCAGCACGAACGTGCCATGCGCTGGAGCCAAAGCTGGGGCCAAATGCGCTCTGCGGAGGCCGTGGCGGAGGCGGCGCTCAACCCGGCGCCCAAGCTGCCATCGCGAATGCCGAACCAAGAGCGGATGGTCGACGATGGGGACGCTTCGGATGCGCTCAAGAGAGCTGTCGCCTCGATGCGCTCGGCGCTGCCGCCCCAAAGGGCCGACGGCGCACTGCCGTCGCAGCCACCATCGCGACTGTCGCCATCACGACTCGCCGCCGCCAAGAAGGCCGCGGCAGCCACCGCGGCCGACTTTGCGGACCCGGGCTCGCAACTGACGAGCATGGACCTCAAGGTGCGTGTGAGCAGCTGGGGTGGGCTCTGGGTCCATCTCATCGACGACTCGGACGCCGCCTTGTGGGGAGGGGGCTCCTTCCTGCCGCTGCTCGAGGTCGCTGTCGATGGGTTCCGCGCGCAGGCCGATGTGCTCGTCAAGTCGGCCAACGTGCTCGACAACGTGCTCGACAATGTGGCGCTCGATCTGCGCATGCAAGTGTCCAACTTCAACATGGCCCTGTCCCGATGGGAACCGATCCTCGAGCCGTCGGCTGTCCGGCTCACGTTTGCCAACCATGCGACGGGGCCGACTACCACGACGGCGCTCATGCTTCGCGCGAGCTCCCCGATTGAGATCAACGTGTCGTACGCTCTGCTCAAGGATCTGCTCGAGGCAGCGCCGCGCGTGGCGTCTCTCAAGGACAAGTTCCGCATGATCGAGCCTGAGGATGGACCCCAAACCGATGACGCACGGCCTCCAAGGCTCCGCGGCTCCTCCTCGCCTCCCACTCCAAAGCTCGGTCACGGCGTGCAGGAGACGGCGGACCAAGCGCCGACGGCGAGCGAGATGTCGCGCCGGATCCTCGCGCTGCTGCAAGAGCTCCACTCGACGAAGCTCGAGATGGAGAGCGCCGAGCAGCAGCCGGGCCAGAGCGAGGAGCAGAAGCGCTCGGTGCGCCTCGAGTACGAGGGCCGTCTCAAGCAGGTCGAGAGTCGTCTCGACGAGATGCGCCGCAGCCGCCGGCAACGGGACAAGGAGGACTCATACAAGTCGATGCGCCAGATCGTGCACGCTACCGAGGTGGTCGGCTCACAATTGAAGACCAAGAATGTGTACGAGCCGGCGGCCGCGCTCAATTATACCGAGCTCCGGCTTCGCGTCGAAGGGTCTCACATTGGCCGCATCGAGGGACTCGAGACCCGAGGGGACTGGACTTGCTCACGTCGCTTGTGGCCGAACCGTTGGGCGGGTATGCCATGTGGATCGGCGCAAAGCGCATGGGTGCTCTCGGAGCGAAGCACGCGAGCAAGCACGCGACCACAACTTTCAACGCGATGCTCGTCACGGCGGCGCGAAAGGGCGAGCTCGCCACGGTGGAACTGCTCCTCAGGCGCTGCGCGCACCCAGACTCGGAAAAGGGCGGCGTGCACGGCGATCATAGCGCGCTGCATGTGGCGGCCGCGTACAAGCACGAGGCAGTCGTCAAGATGCTGCTGCGCGTCAAGGCGCAGGTCAACAAGCCTACGAGCGATGGGATGCTGCCGTTACACTTTGCCGCCGTCTCGGGCTCCGTCGGCATCATCGAGCTGCTGATCGAGCACCGCGCCGACCCGATCGCCGCGGACTGCCATGGGCGGACGGCCGCTTGGCTCGCCAAGGCGCATCGGAAGACCGAGGCGCACAAGAGGCTCGCGGTTGCATGCAAGCATGCCCTCGATCCACGTCCTCCGCTCCCGGTGCAGCAGCCGAGCGGCGGCTCCGATCGGAGTGGATACGTGGCAGACGACGACGTCTCCGCTCGTGTCTTGCGCTCCTCGAGCTCGGATGAGGACGACACCCAGGACGGCGCCGCTCGATGGCCACTGGCCACGCACTACCCGGACCCAGACCTGGTGCTCGCCGCGGCGAGGGGTCAAGATCAAGACGTCCGGTCGCTGCTGCGCGAGCGCGCAGACCCGAACTCGTTCAGCCCGGACGGCACCGCGCTGCAGCACGCGTGCCGCGCAGCGATTGTCTCGAAGAGCCGCTCGCGACGTCCGTTTCTGCTCTGTGCCGAGCTGCTCATTGCAGCACGTGCGAGCGTCGACGCGCTGCCCGCATGCTCCGCAGAGGAGGGACCGCTCAAGACGGCGCTGCATCTGGCGAGTCGCGCCGTCTTTCCCGAGGCCATTGGGCTGTTGCTCCACGCGGGTGCCGACCCGACGCTGGTCGACAGCGACGGGCTGCTCCCGATCGAGCTGCTGCCCGCGACGACGCCGAGCGGCGGCCGGACGGCGCAGCAGCGCAGGGAGCGTTCAAAGCTGGCGGCGGACGTGGAGGCGGCGCATGCGCTGCTGCGCGACGCGTCGCTGCTCGCGTCGCTGTGCAGCGGGCTTCTGATCGAATGGGACGCCGAGCTCACTCACCCACGCCTCTGGTTTGGACTGCTCTCGCGCGAAGGCCTCTGCCGCTTTGCCGACGCGCAGCTCACATTGCACCCGAAGAGTCTCGAGCGCCGTCTCGAGCACCTCCCCGTCAGCAGCCTGCACAAGGTGGCGATCGTCGGGCGCCCGCGGCCCTCGGGCGACGGAGCCGTGACGCTGCTCCACGTGATCACGATCTCCAAGGAGCAGATTTGGCTCGAGGTTCCCGCCACGGACGATCCCGCCGAGTATGACGGGCACTCCCACCGCGGCGATCCGACCGTTTCGCCCACGATCGAGGTGTGGCACGCGGAGCTCGAAGGGCTGCTCGTCGGCTATCGGTCCACGCACCTCCCGACCCCCCCGACGAGACCACGTCGTCCCACCGCCGAGGCGGCCGCCGCGACCCCCCGCAGCGTCACCCGGTTCGTCACCCGGAAGCTGGGCGGGCTCGGCCACATCGTCTCGTCATGCACCAATTTGGTCCAAAAGTCCGCAAAAGCCTCGCCCATCGGCAAGCACGAGCGGACCTTGGGCTTGGGTGGGCTGTTGGGGGCCATGAGTCCACTCAAGGCGTTACCGGTAGCGCTCCACCGCAAGCGCAGCCTGAGCAGCTCGAGACGGCGCTTGCTCATCCATCGATCCGCGGCAGCCGGTGCAGCCGCGAGCTCGACTAGGCCGGCCGAGGAGCTCGAGACGGCGCTCGAGACGGTCACGTTCGTCTTCGAGGACGAGGTGAGCGGCGCGCTCTTCTGCACGCCCGCTCGGCTGCCGCTGCACCGTCTCGGCTCGTCGCTCGTCCTCGTAGCCGCTGCTGCCGACGCTGCCGAGGCCTCCCTTCCCACAGCCTGCCCCGCTGCCGAGGCCTCACTTCCCACAGCCTGCCCCGCTGCCGAGGCCTCCCTTCCCACAGCCTGCCCCGCTGCCGAGGCCTCACTTCTGGCCCCTTCGGCGGCGGCCGCGGCCGGCGGCGGCCCTGCGAAGAGCAAGTGGTCTCTTCTCAGGGAGCAGCGCGTCAACTTTGCGAGGACGGTGGGGATGGCCATGAAGGCTCGCCAAATGACGCTGGGCGTGGTGTGCGACGTGAGACACGACCGAGGGTGCCGTACTGTGAGCGCGCGCTCGACCCTCAGTATCAAGAATAAGACTGCGAGCCCGGTCCTGATCCGCACCGACCTGAGCGCCGCGCTCGCAACGGCGCTCGGCAAGCACTGGGACGCGCGCTATGACCAGATGCTCCTCGGCGCCGGAAGTGCCGTCGTGGTGCGACGTGAGGAGAAGCGATGGCTACCTCTCGCGTACACACTCTTCGGCTCGGAAGGGTCGATGGCGAGCTTGCGATTTGAGCCCGACGGAGTGCCCGACGGCGACGGCATCGTGCTCCAGAATCCGGACAGAGGGTACATCCCCTCGACCAGCCCCTCTACCCGCCGCGCCACCCCCCCAATTGGCGCCAAACCCTCCGTTCAGAAGCCCAGCGGCCTCAGACAGGGCACGTCTGCCGCCCCCGCCACCCCCACGGGCAAGCTCCTAATATGGACCGATCGAACGGCGCTCCTCTATTGCGGCCCGACTCGAGATCAATTCGAGAGTCTGGAAGAGAGTGTGAGCCCCGCCGACGCGGCGACGCGCGAGTGGCTCAGGAGCCATGGGCTAGGGAGCGCTGCCCCGAGCGCTGCCGACCCTGCTGCCGACCCCGCCGCCGCCCCTGCCGCTACGGATCTGCTGCTGCCATGGATCTGCATCGTCCAGAGCTCAAGGGAATCTCTTCGCGTCCTCCGGTCAGAGGAGGACGAGGTGGAGGAGGAAGAGGAGGCGGAAGCGGAGCCGCTGCCCACCACAGCAGCCGCGACCGCGATCAATAAGCAGCGGATGCGTGAGCTCGCGGAGCTGCAGCTGCCCGCGTCCGAGACGTGCATCGACTCCTTCCGCTCGTCGCGCATCTCCGAGATTCAGATCACGGGCGAAAAGAGCCTCAATCTCCGGAGTCTGACCGGATTAGGCCACTCGGATGGGTCGACGGGCGGCCGTGTGTACCTCACGCCCGGATACCTGTGCGTCCGGTGCGTCGGCTCCGGCGAATCGGGAGCGATGGAGAAGGCCATCCCGTGGTCAGCTGTCGAGGTGATCGATCGTTCGATCGCTCTTGGTCTGGGAGCGGCCGCCACGGCCGCCAAGAGCGCGGTCGCCAAAGCTGGCACTGCCATCGCCGAGAGAAGTGGAGCCGCCGCGATGGCTCGGGGCGCTGCGAGCGCGGCTGCTCAAACCAAGAGCGCGCCCGCCAAAAGCAGCACTGCCATCGCCGAGAGAAGTGGAGCCGCCGCGATGGCTCGGGGCGCTGCGAGCGCGGCTGCTCAAACCAAGAGCGCGGCCGCCAAAAGCAGCACTGCCATCGCCGAGAGAAGTGGAGCCGCCGCGGTGGCTGAGGGAGCTGCCTCCTTCACCAGAGGGCTTCCCACCTCCTCCATGGCCGACTCTGGCGAGGAGGTGGTCGAGGCGCTGAGATCGTCCTTCTTAGAAGGGCTCGACGCTACCGTGGGTGCCGAGGTGGTCGTGCGCCTCAAGAACGGGGGCAGCCTGACGTTTGAGTTCCGTGACGAAACCTCCACCGCCAAGACGGCACTCGCCAAGATGCGCGAGCTGCACGCGCACGCGATCCGCATGAGTCGCAGCCCGGCCGCCGGCTGGCAGCCGAGGGAGCTCACGCTGATCGCGCCGCTGCTCATTGCCTCCTTCTTGCCGAGCTCCGTCGAGATTCGTCTGACGCAGCGCGCCAGGCGGCCGAGCGGCCGAAGCGGGCACAAGGTGGACGAGAGCCTCATGGGCCATCTGAACAAGGACTTTCTCGACCCTCCGCTCCCGATCGACGCGCTTCTGCCCTCGGCGCAGTTCACCATCCGCGCCGGCGCCTCGCGCCGCTTCCACAGCTTCCACGCGTGGACGGCGCTCGAGCTGTACGCACAGCTCCCGCGCGCGGACGGCGAGCCTCTGCGCGGCGAGATCGAGGTCTGCCTGCCCGAGAAGGCTCGGGTGGGCCACAAGCAGATCTCGCAGCTCCAGCTGCACGTGGGTGGCCGGAACACGGCCCTCTCCGTCACGCTACTCGTGGAGATCAAGTCGCACGGCGCCCAGTGCGAGCTGCGCCTGTTCGCGCCGCACTGGCTGTACAACAAGTCGTCGGTGCCCCTCGCCCTCTACGGCTCGAGCGCGAAGAAGCCGGTCACCACCGCGGACGCTCACTCGGCGCTGCCCCATTACTTCACGCTGGCCTTCGAAGGCGCCACCGAAAAGGTCGGCGACAAGGCACGCCTCGCGTACGCCAAGTCGGACGTGATCGGCTCGCAGTCGGGCGCCTTCCCGATCAACGTGACCGGCTCGTCGACCCCCCTCTCGGTGCCCGTCGGCCATGGGGAGATGGTCGAGGTGAGCGTCACGGTCGAGCGCGACTCGAGCGTGCCCGTGGGCATGAGCAATGTAACCTACGTCCACGACCGTTTCGTGGTGCACAATGCCACGTCAGAGACCCTTTGGTGGCGGGAGGCGCCCCCGGCCAAGCACCGAGGCAATGAGCTCGGCCGCCGGCATGCCTTTGGCGCTGAGCTCGTGGTCCCTCCGGGCGCCCAAACGGGCGCGCTGCGCTTCCGGAACTACGACGCCCGCCGGCTCATGCAAGTACGCTTTGCTACTCGCGAGCACGAGTGGTGCTGTGCCTTCTCGCCCTTCCAGATGGGCACGTTCACGCTCAAGTTTCGTCCCAATCTCGACGAGGAGCTTTCGTATGCGATCGAGCGCTACTTGGTGCTCCACGTGACCCAAGAGCGCGCGCAGACGGTGCTCTACCTCGACGAGCCCAAAGGCCACTTTTCGGGGGCGCGGGCCGAGCATGTGGATGTCCTGAGCCGCCACCTGCCCTTCCGCATCGCCAACGAATCGAACATGCTCCTCGCGTTTCGTCAGGTGATGACCTCTGATGACCTCTGATTGCCTCTGATTGCATGCTGAACATGCTCCTCGCGTTTCGTCAGGTGATGAGCTCTGATGACCTCTGATTGCCTCTGATTGCATGCTGAACATGCTCCTCGGGTTTCGTCAGGTCATGACCACTGATGACCTCTGATGACCTCTGATGGCCTCTGATGACCTCTGATTGCCATTCATGCTCTTCGGGTTTCGTCAGGTGGGCACCCAGCGCTGGGATCTGCTCGGCGCGGGAGAGACGATGGACTACGCGCTCGACTCGCCCCTCGCGTTCAAGGAGCGGGGTGAGCCGGCGACCCTCGAGCTCATGCTGCGCGACCCTCACGGCGTGCAGTGCGCCACAGCGACCAGAGAGCTCAAGGCCGTCAAGGAGGCGAGTGTGGGCGATGCGGTCCTCAAGACGCTCCAGGTCTTCGACAACGCCATCAGCCTCGGTGGGGTGTCGGTGGGGAGCGCCATCAGCGGCGTGATGGACCGCGGAGGCTCCTTCACCGAGAGGGCAGCGTCCTCTGTGGGAACTTTGGGAGACGCGGTAGGCAAAATGGCGAGCACGGCCAGCGCCGTCACGGGCATCGGCTCCCACGCGCCCGACTTCAAGTTGGCGACGCTTGCAGGCGGCAAGGCGCGGGCTTCGCCAACCGCGTGGCTCCCACGGTCAGAATCGCATCTCTTCTCGGTCGGATGCACCCTGCACCATGCCGCGCCCACGACGGCGGCTCAGTCGCCCACGACGGCGGCTCAGTCGCCCACGACGGCGGCTCAGTCGCCCACGACGGCGGCTCAGTCGCCCACGACGGCGGGTGGAACACCGAAGAAAAAGACGCCGCTCTCACCGAGCGCGGCCAACAAGGCGCTTCTGGCGGCGCGCCCTCCGCGCCGTATCAGGCGCTCTCGGGGGTGGCTGTGCGCGTCACAATCATGGCTCGTCTTCATCAGCGGAGACCTGGTGCTTGCTGATGAGAAGAAGAAGAGGACGAGGAGGAAGACGAAAAGGGAGGCCGTGGGTGAGGACGAGGGCGAGGACTCATCGTCCCCGCCGCCGCTCACGCCGTCGCAGTCGGAAGAGGAAAGGGTGTCGAACGCTGACGCTTTTCCAGGGCCGACGGTCACGTGGATGGCCCTCGACGCCTTCCCGTTGCCGCTCGAGCAGGTGGCGGCCGTCCTCCTCGGGGCCGATGGAGCGAGAGGGGGCGGCGGCGAAGGTGGCACACGCAGCTCGAGCCTCGATGCAAGGGACGTGGCCGACGGCGGATTGCTCATCGTCACGACCAGCGGCGAGCGGCTCCGCTGCACCGGCCTGCTCGATCCTGCCCGCACGTGTGCCCAGCTCAACGCGCTACTGAGCGGCTCCAAGGAGCGGGCCGCGACGGAGAGGACGCTGCAGCTCGTGCGCGCCAAGATGGCGGAGCGTGTCAGCACCCGTGTCAGCACCCGTGCCCATCTTGAGGACGTGCAGCTGCAGGTGCTTTCGTGGGCGCGAAGGGCGCGCGGCGTGAGCACGGCCAACCCTAATATGGATGCGGCACAGGCGGCCGTGCTCGTGCAGTCGGTCACTCGCCGCCGACGCGCCGCCCGTTGGCACTCGCAGCTCGAGCCGACGCGTATCGCGATGCCCGAGCTGGTCGACGCCCTCGCGTCGGGCGACATGAGCACCTTCAACCTCCTCCTCTCGCGGGGCGCCTCGCCCGACTCTGTGAGCCACCAGACGGGGCAGAGCTCGCTCCACGTCGCGTGTGCGCTGCAGAGCGCTGGCGTGATTGAGAAGCTCATCGAGGCGCGGGCCGACGTGAATCTGAAGACCCACGACGGGTGGAAGCAAACGCCTCTCCATGTGGCCGCTCCACACGGGCACACGTGCATTCGGCTGTTGCTCGGCGCCGGCGCCGACCCTCTCGAGGCAAGGGGGGGCGATGGCAAGCGTGCGTCGCAGCTCTCCATCGAGGGCTCGCGTGCGCGCACAGAGCTCACGATGGCCGAGACGCGGCAGCAGGCGGTGGGCACGCAGATGATCCACTCGGCGCTGATCGTGACAGCTGCGGCCGCGGGGCAGATACAGACCGTCAAGGCCCTGCTTCACTCCCACACGCACCCAGACTCGTTTGGTCCGAACGGCACGAGTGCGCTGCACGAGGCGTGCATCCGAGGGCATGCCGACCTCGTTCGAATGCTGCTCGAAGCCCGCGCCGAGCCGGGCTTGCCTTCCCGCCCGTCGGAGGCGAGCGCCCAGCACGGCGCCAGCCTCGCCCACTCCAAACACGGCGCCGCACCTCTTTCGGGCATCCAGCGCGCCGTGGTGGGCATGACCGCGCTCCACTTTGCAGCGTCCGCGGGCTGTGCGCCGGTCCTCAAGCTGCTCCTGCGCGCCAAGGCCGACCCCCGCGCCCGCGACGAGCAAGGGCAGCTGCCTCTGTACAGTTGCCCGCCCGCCTCGAGCGAGGCACGCGAGCTCCTGCTGCGTGCGGCGACGGCGCTCTCGAGGGCGGCCGGCGCCGAGATTGAGGCCGAGATTGAGGCCGAGATGCACAGCGTGCGCTTACAGTTGCATGCGGTCGGCCCAGTACGCGAGCTCCACGTGGGCACGCCCCAGCGCGCCGTGGCGGGCACGCCCCAGCGCGCCGTGGTGGGCACACCCCAGCGGCTGGGCGTCGCCGCCGACCCCCACGCCCAACACGGCGCCCCACCTGCCGGGGGCGCCGCGGAGCCGCCGCCGCTCGAGACGACGCCGCCCGAGCCGCCACCGCCCGAGACGACGCCGCTCAAGTTGATCACCGTCGAGATGCTGCACGTCCATCTGCGCCGTGTTGGGCTCACCCTCGTCGATCTCGAGCCGTCGGAGATTCTGCGCTTCTCCCTCGAGCACATCGATGCTCACCTGATGAGCGTCACACCCGCGAGCGGAGCGCCTCGGCAGTCCGTGCAGCTCGCCGTGGACCTGCTGCAGATCGACACGCCCATCGAATCGGCGGATTTCCCAGTGCTGCTCGCCGAGGAATCGAAGCGCACGCGCGATCGCCGATGCCTCCCTGCGCACGCGGCCTCGCTCGAGGCTGCTGCCGCTTCGCTCCTCGAGCACCCGTGGCGCGCCGTCGTGGGCGCTGGGCGCCAGCCGCCGCAACCGCCGCCCATCCGACGCAGTGTGAACAGACGCAGTGCGAACAGGCGCAGTGTGAGCAGGGTCCATGCGCCCTCGAGTGCGTCGGATGGGCCTCTCCCGCCGATGCTCTTCTTTTCGCTCACCGATCAGACGGATTACAGCAGCAGCATCAAGTGCGTCGAGGAGGTGCGCATCTCGCTGCAGCCGCTCACCATCTGCCTCGAGCAGACCTTGGTCGCCCGACTCGTCCGTATGAAGCGAGGTCTAGCGGAGATCGCGGACACGGCGGATGGCAATCAACACGAGCGGCGGATGCACGAGGACGAGACTCCCCAGGCCGAGGCCCCGGCAGACGAGCCGCCCGAGAGCGCCGAGTCGACGGAGCTGGTGGTCGCCCAGCGCTCCAAGTCTCGTTCCAAATCGGGCCTGAACGAGCTCTATCTCAAGCGCGTGAAGATCGACCAGGTGCGGCTGAGCATCACCGTGCAGATCAAGGCAGATGCACTCGACCGACGCTCGCAGCTCGACGGCGGCGAGGCGGCCGCGCTCGACGACGAGGACCTCGATGAGCTCGATCATCTCAGCGCCGTCGCCTCGCTCGCTTCGCTCGACAATTGGCAGATTGAGCTGCCGCCCTTCGAGACGCTCGAGTTCTTCTCGCCGCCCGCCGATCTCGTGCAGCTCGCCGTCGCCCATTATTGGCTCGCGGCGCTCAAAGCCCTGACGAATCTCCTCGCCAACAAGTTGGGCAACGTGGGCAAGCTCTTCCAAGCCGTCGAGTTTGGGTACAGCCGGTTCCTCGCCCGGTGGGAGCGTGAGGGTTCGTCACTCCTCAAGCTGCCCGCGGCTCTGGCTGCGGGGCTGCACGGCTTCTCCATCACCATCGCCGATTGGATCCTCTCGTTCCTCTCGACGAACTTGGGCACCTCGAGCACCGCGCTCGCGCGCCTGACCCGCGACCCCAACTTCGTCTATTCACACCTTCAGGCGGAGCAGCACAAGTCGCGTGACTTCATGTCAGCCATGGGTTCTCTCGAAGTGCTCGAGCTGGGCGTGCGCACCGGCGTCTTCGACCTGGGCGCCTCCATCCGAGGCGCGAGCCGGGGCGGCGTCAAGGGCTTTGTGTATGGGCTGAGCAGCACCACTGTTGGAGGTGTGCTCAAGATCTCGTCCGGAGCTCTGCTCGTGGCCTCCAAGTACCTCGAGGCGCTCAATCACAAGCTCACGGGCGGCATGCACAGGCGCCTCACGCCACGCATCCGCTCGCGCCAGTCGCGAGACCTCAGTGGCGAGGGGACCCTGCTCCCGTACCCACCACTCCGGCTGTCTGAGGGCGTTCTTGACGAGACTGAGGGCGTTCTTGAACAGCACGCCGAGACGGTCGCATCGGTGCTTGGCGCCTCCGTTGCCAAGCCGGCCCTCAAGAAGAAGCCTTCGCTCCGAGCGGAGGCCATGGTGCTCGATACGGCGCTCGAGAAGGAGAAAGCTGCTGCTGCGAAGACTGCTTCGGAGGCTCAGCTGGAGCGTGCGAAGACAGTTGAGGTTGTGCCGCCGGTGCCGGCGCCGGCGGAGGTCCCGCCGCCGCAAGCACTGCCGTCGCCGTCCCCGTCGAGTCTTCTGAAGCCTTGGGCGCTGCCGGAGGGCTTGGCCGACGAGGAGGATGTCTTGATCGTGAGGGTATGATCCTCATTGATCGTGAGGGAATGAGAGTCGTTAGCCGAAGACAGGGTGGGCTGCCCATCACAGCGCCCAGTGCACCTCAGAGCGGGGAGATCCGATAGCCGGGTTCAGACCCTGGAAGCTGCATGGGGGATGAGTCACCCGCTGTAGTGAGCACGTGGGTCCATACCCATACTCGGTATGAACGATTGAGTTGTGATGCTTGTGTAATGCTAATAGCATAATGCTTGTGAACCTTGTGTCTGCATTTGCATCATGACCCGCTGCTCCCCCGCCCACGTCCTCCTGAGCAAGACCAAGACGGTGAAGAGCGTTGTCGTTCTGCTGAGCGGGACCCAAACTAGAAACTTGCGAAACCGGAATAAAGAGAAGGCCACACTCCCTTTGGGTCAAGAAGGTCCGGTCGTGCACCAGTTAACACACGCACGCACGCAACGGCTCGTGTTGCGCCCTTCGTTACTTTACAGCGGCCAGATCGACTTACGAGCGCGACACTAGTGCATCGAATCAGCCCCATTTCTCTTTCGCACGGGCTGCACAAAGTGTGCACCGTTCTGCTAAGTGTGGAGTGGTGCTCCACCTGATCACGGAACCACTTGCACTAAGCTCGGGCAGTCGTCCTAGCCTGACAAGAGTAGAACGATCCTCGTCGCCCCGCCTTCTGATCACGCGGGCAGATACTTGGCTTTGAAGCTCGCGTACACTTCGGCGGCGGACAGGAGCCAGCCGGCGAGCGAGGCCTTCCGAATGAGCTGCATCTCGATGGCGTCGAGGATGCCGACTGAAGGGTCGAGGCGCCACTGCCACCCTTCGAGAACCATCATAGACATGAGCGCCACCATCACCGTGGGGTCGAGGCTCACATTGTGGTTACGAACCGAGGCCATGAACGAGCGGATATTGTCACCGGCGCGCCCCTCGCCCCGTAATAGCTGAGCCCGCATCTCGCCCATCTTCTGCGTTACCTCCTGTATAAACGCCTCCTCGGACAAGACATGGGGCTGCGTCGGGTTCAGACCGAGGATCGCGCGGCCGAACTCGGGTCCTTTATGCTCGACGATCGCGGTGAAGAAGCCTTGAACGTTGGAGTAGATGCGATCGTCGAAGGTGGCGGCTAGGCCCGCGTCGAGGAAGACGATGTGCGGCATGGTCGAGCGCTGCATCTCCTCCCAAGTGCCCCCTAGCAGGATGAAGCGCTGGAACCGGGCGAGCAGGCCCACCTCCTCCATGCGCACAAGCACGTTGCCCGGGTGCAGGTCCGCATGGACGAAGTTATCGAGCATCACCATCTTGATGTACGACTGCACGCCGCACACGCCCACCTTTTTGCGCAGCAGGACAAACTCCGCCGCCTTTGCGTCGTCTGCTTCGGCGCCGGGCGGCAGCAGGCTAGTTGGGTCAGAGCCGTCGGCTGGCACCCACTTGCTACCCACGCGCTTCCATCCCTTCACCTCGACCTGAGGTACGCCGCGCTTGAGGTACTCGGCGACCGAGTCGCCCGCCTGTAAGCGGTCGAGCCATCAGAGGCCATGGGAGGCGATCAGAGGCGATCAGAGGTCATCTGAGGCCATCGGAGGTCATCAGAGGTCATCAGAGGTCATCAGAGGCCATCAGAGGCACTCGGAGGTCATCAGAGGTCATCAGAGGCCATCCGAGGCGATGGGCGCTCACCTCGAAAGTCTCGACCACCACATGCTCCGACACGAGGGGCGTGGGTCCGCCCTCAATGGGTTGCGGAAAGGAGACGATGGCTCCCCAAAAGGCCGATCCAAAGTTGGCTTGGAAACGGCGCAGGTTGGCGGCTTCGTCACGGAAGTCAAGCTGCATGTAAAAGTTGGAGGCGAACTGGGCGACGGTCTCGTGGATGCGCACGCCGGCGACGCTGCCGACGAGGTCGGCCGCGGACATGAGGATGGCCATATCGAGCGTGAGGCGCTCGGCCAGGTTTGGGTGCTGCACCTTGACTGCCACCTTGCGACCCCGCTCGAAGCGCCCGTGAGCGTGCTTCAGCGTCGCCAGGTGCACCTGCGACAACGAACCGCGCATGCATCGAGAGAGTCAGCGGCGCTCACAGGCGACCAGACACCAGAGGCGTCACCAGACGCGTCACCAGAGACGCCACCAGAGACGCCGCCAGAGACGCCACCAGAGACGCCACCAGAGACGCCACCAGAGACGCTCAGAGGTCGATCAGAGGTCGATCAGAGGTCGATCAGAGGTCGATCAGAGACGCTCAGAGGTCGATCAGAGGTCACACTGAGCTCGCACTGAGCTCGCACTGAGCTCGCACTGAGCTCGCACTGAGCTCGCACTGAGCTCGCACTGAGCTCGCACTGAGCTCGCACTGAGCTCGCACCTGCCCGATCGAGCCGCTCGCCATCGGCTCATCCTCGAAGGTAGCGAAGAGGTCACTCAGCTCGCACCCAAAGTCGGCCGCCACGACGGCGCGCGTGTGCGCGATCGAGTGGGCGGGCGCGGAGTTGGTGAGCTTGTGCAGCTCGTCGCACAGGTCGTCCTCGAAGAGGTCATACCGAGTGCTCGCCCACTGCCCCCACTTGATGCCCACTGGCCCGCAGCGCTCGAGCGTGCGGCGCAGCAGCGCAAGCCACCGCAGCCGCAGCGGTGAGTGGAGCAGCGGCAGGGTGAACACGACGGGTGCGAGCTGCCAGAGCAGCTCGAGGCACCGCCAGAAGACACTCAGCGCCACCCACAGGCGGCCCTTCGTCTCAATCAGCGCCCCGATGCTCTGCGCTCGGGAGGTGCTTGCGGAATGAGCCGACGCCAGCTGCAAGCCTACGGGCGCGCACGCGCTTGCGCGCCGCTCCGACTGCCAGAGCAGTGAGAGTGCAAGCACGCCGCCGCCGCCCAATGCGCCAGCAAGCGGCCGTGTAAGCGCCCGCGTGATCACGTGCTGCTGGGTCTCGATGGCTGCCGTTGACGCGTGGCGCACGAGGCCACCGAGGCCGTGCGTTTGCAGCGAGCGGCAAAGACGAACGCGACACAGGGATGAGGTGCACGATGGAGTGCGCGATCGCAGCGCGTCGAAGAACATTGGAAAGTCGAGAGGAGATTCGTGCTCGCGCACAAGTGTGAACTCACACCAACGATTTCACGTTCACGTTCACGTTCACGTTAAATTGCCATCTCGGCAAGACGCACGACCACCGGTCCCGTGGAGACACACCGTGGAGGGCGCAGACCCAACGATTTCACGAGAAAGCCAAGTTCGTGGATCACACAACACGTCTCGGCGACGTAGCGGCCTCATCGCCTTTAGTGGTGCATGCACAATTGTGATGTGATGAAAAAATTCAAAAGGAAACGCTTTTTTCAATGTCAGGCAGTTGTTTCGCGGTCCCTCCGCGCGCTCCTCCACCACCGGCTCGCGGTCCGCCTCCGCCGCTCACGTGCAGCACGTAATGTCGCTCGTGATGGCGGAGGCCTTCGGTTACGCGCTGCCGTTGTACAGTGAGTCTCCGCGACATTGCGACGGGGGGGGGGGGGGGGGGGGGGGGG
>JWZX01003175.1:0-51049 GCA_001275005.1 Chrysochromulina tobinii | reverse complement strand
GCCGCCGCCTCGGCCGCCTCGCGTCGCGCCGTCTCGAGCGCCGCCTTGGCCGCCGCGGCCGCCTCGGCCGCCGCGCGCCGCTGCTCCTCCGTGGACGCGCACGCGGTGCGCGACTCGTTTAGCTGCTGCCTGAGTTCCTCTAGCGCCGCCTCCCGAGCCCTCGCCGCCGTCGCGAGCTCGGCGTCCTTCTCCGCGTTGGCCGCGGCGTTGAGCTTCTGCTGCAGCGCGACGGCGCCCGCCTGCTCGACGGACAGCCGGAGCTGCGCCTCCTCCGCCGCCTTGCGCATCGCCGCCTCCACCTCGGCCACCTGCCTTCTGGCCTTCTCCGCCTCCTCCTCCGCCTTCGCTCGCGCGTCGTTCGCAGCGGTGCGCGCCTCGTCGCGCGCGGCCTCGGCCTCGGCCTTGGCAGTCAGCAGCCCCTCGAGCAGCGGCAGCGAGCAGCGCAGCGCCAGCGTGTCCGACGCGAGCATTGCCACGCGGCTTTTGCCCTTGCCGCCTCCATCGTCGGCCACGACGGCCGCCTTCTTGGCAAGGGACGGGTCGGTGAGAGCTTTCACTAGATCGGCCTTGGACTGGGTGAGCCGCTGCAGGAGCGCGTCGTCGTCGGGAAGCCCGAGCTTCGTGGCGAGCTTCAGCCCCGCCTCTGCCGTCTCCAGTGCCGCCGTCCGATTGCCGAGGAACTCGTGGCAGCATGATTTGTTGTGCAGCATCGCCGCGAGTTGGGTCTGCGCCGTGCGGCCGCCGCCACCCGCGCGGAGCACCTCGCACGCGTTCTCGGCCATCTGCAGCGCCTCTGAGTGCCGACCAAGCGAATTGAGCGCCACGCACACGTTGCCCATCACCTCCGCCTCGAGCGCGCCGCCCTTGGGCGCCGAGGCGAGGGCGCGCCTCAAGAATGCCAGCGCGACGTCGGCGGCTGGAGCGTGTAGGTCTGTGCCGATGGCGCTCAGCAGCCGTGCGAGCTCGGCACCACGCGCCGCGGGCGGCGGTGCACGCGGCGGCGGCGGCACCGGCTCCATCGCTGTCGACGCACGGCTGCTGCCTGCGGAGCTCGCCGGCGCAGTCGTCTGGCCGTCGGGCACGAAGAGGCCGTTCTGGCCGGACGCCTTGGCGACCGCTCCAGCAGCAAAGGCGTTGGCCGCGGCGGGCAGATTCTTGAGCGTCGCAAGCTTGGACCTCTTGGGGTCCATCGCGCGTGCGGAAAGGTTGGTGGCTGAGGAACTCGAAGTTGGAGGCATTGACCAGAGCCGTTTGCAAGGATGATCGAGCTGTCCTTTTTAGGGGTTCGTTCACGAAAGTCGCCGACACACCGAAAAAACAGGCCAATTCACATCCCCCTCCGTCAGTCAGTCAGTTTCGTCGCGGTCCCCCCGCGCTCACCGCACGATCGTCTCAAAGGACGGCTCCACCGCTCAATATCGTACACTCGAGCAGCGCCTTACTTACGACCTTGCATACTCTAGTACTACCTTGAAAGTGCTGTACATCAGGTGTGTGCACCATCGCTGAGGACGGCACGGCCGGGGAAGGTACGCTGCGGCTCAGTGCGCGCAGTGGGGCGTCCTCGAGGCGTCCACAAGTACCCTGCACAGGTACCCGAAGCGGCAGCGCACCCATGGCGGCACTCCGGGTTCAGGGGTACCGCCCGGGTGTGATGATCTTGGATCTTCTTCTCCCCACGTCATGAGATGACCGGGCTCATGACTGAATCGTTTGAGGTGCGCTCGTTGCGCTCACGCAATTGAAGCTTCACCTCCTGCAAGATCGATGGCGACGGCTGAACATTCAGCTTGCGGCGGCCAGGGCAAGGAGTATCGACCCTCTTGCCGGCGATGAAGAAGTCACCAGCGCGCGAAGGTGTGCAAGGAGAGGGGGTCGAGTCTCCATTGCTCGAGTAGCTGCAGTCGTATACACCGCCAGGGAGGTCGACTTTGGCCTCGAGGTTGGTGGGGCACTCGACCCGCAGCTGAAGCGTGTGGCAGTCGGCGGCGTGAGCAAGGGTACGGCGGTGATTGTGCACCCATGCCGCCTGGCAGGCGGGGTCCTCAGCAAGGGGCAGCACGTCTCTCGTGGGGCCCACGAGGATGAAGTCCGTCTGACGCATGTTGTTCGACGTGAGGGTCACCGACTCGACAAGCGAACGGCGCGGGTTGTGGAGTGACGTGAGGAGCGCGTCACAAATATATCGATGGTTTCCGGTCTCAATCTCCGCCACGCCCATGACGATGAAGTCCGAACTCAGCATTCGAGAGATCGGTCAATGTGTGCGCGATTTCGTCGATGCACGCGAGATGACGAACCTCAATTTCCGATGCGTACTGTTCCAAACCGGACGAAACTTGCACCATCTCGAAGTCACAAACAACGCGCTACCCAATCCGTCACACTCGTACAAGCAGTTCAAGCAGTTTCGCTCCGTGCCAGGCACCCGCCTCGGCCCTTGCCGACCGAAAGATGCGACTCAAAACCCCCTCTCTTCCCTCCACGCGGCAGCATGTGGCTCATCATGTGCGTCAGGCTTCCACATCGCCCGTCGCAGGGTGCGTCGCATGTCCCCAAATTGGGCGCCGTCAATGTAACCGTCAATGTAACCGTCAATGTAACCGTCAATGTAACCGTCGCATGTCCCCAAATTGGAATTGGGCGCCGTCAATGGGACGACCACTTGATGGTGCGCAGATCAATGCCCTCCTGTACCATCTCCCACAGCGGCGACATCTGGCGCAGCCGCTCCACGTGCTTCACGCACGTCTGTATCGCATAGTCCACCTCGGCGTCCGTGGTGAACCGACCAATGCCGAACCGGATCGAGGTATGCGCCATGTCTTCCTCGACGCCGAGCGCGCGCAGCACGTAGCTGGGTTCGAGTGAGGCGGAGGTGCACGCCGAGCCTGACGAGACGGCGACGTCCTTGAGCGCCATGATGAGCGACTCGCCTTCGACGTACGCGAACGACACGTTCAGGTTGCCGGGGTAGCGAGAGTCCATGGAGCCGTTGACGACCACATGGGGGATGGCCTCCACAATGCCCTTGTGCAGCTTGCGTGAGAGCCGCTGCACGTGCGCGAGGTCGCGCGCCATCTCGCGCCCCGAGATCTCGCACGCCGCGCCGAAACCTGCGATCAGAGGCGGCGGCAGCGTGCCACTCCGCATGCCACGCTCCTGCCCTCCTCCGGAGAAGACGGGTTCCAGGCGCACGCGTGGTCGACGGCGCACGTAGAGCGCGCCGATGCCCTTGGGGCCGTACAGCTTGTGCGCCGAGATGGACATCAGGTCGACGTGGAGCGCGTCAACGTCCACCGGGATCTTGCCCACAGATTGGGCCGCATCGATGTGGAGGAAGACCTTGCGCGACCGGCACAGCTTGCCAATCTCCGCGATGGGCTGCACGACGCCGATCTCATTGTTCACGTGCATGACGGAGACGAGCACCGTCTCGGGCCGAATGGCCGCCTCGAGTGCCTTCAGGTCCACCAGCCCGTCCTTGCCCACCGGCAGGTAGGTGACCTCGAAGCCCTCCCGTTGAAGCGAGCGACACGAGTCGAGCACGCACTTGTGCTCGGTCACCGTGGTGATCAGATGGTTCTTCTTCTCCTTGTAAAAGTGAGCCACGCCCTTGATCGCCATATTGTTCGACTCGGTCGCGCCCGACGTGAAGATGATCTCCTTGGGGTCCGCACTGATCAGCGACGCCACCTGCTCGCGCGCCGTCTCGACGGCGTCACCCGACTCCCAGCCGTAGGCGTGCGTGCGCGAGTGCGGATTGCCGTAGACGCCCGTCAGATATGGCAGCATGGCATCCAGCGCACGCGGATCGAGCGGCGTCGTCGCCTGCGAGTCGAGGTAGATGGCCCGCCCGGGCCGATGCTGCCCAGCGATGCTGACCACTTCGCCCCCTGCCGAAGTGATGAGGCCGCGCCAGGAGCCAGCGGCGCGCGAGAATCGGCCGCGGGCGACAAGCAACTGAGACAAGTTGCGCAGCTGCATCACAGCGATCGAAGTACTTGCACGTGCGCGCGTGGGCCCTTTCCTGGTCTGCCCAGTTTGTGGGCGCGTCCGCTTCTTCTCGGACGCCAGGCTGGCGATCACGACGGAAAAGCAGCCGACCCGAGCTCAAATTCACAGTCTGTTTGTTAGTCAGTTTCGTCGCGGTCCCCCACCCATGCGCGCGCGCGCGCGCTCACCACACAGTCTCAAATTCACGTCCGGCCACAAGCTCTCTCCCATAAGCCATATCTTATCGAGGGTTCCTTTTGCTGCACCCGCTGTTGCTGCACTTCGGTTTCGCCAGACGCACGAAGGCGCACGCGATACCGATGATAACACATCTCACATGTGTTTCCCGTTACCCCTACAACATGCCCTCAGCCACACGCTGCCGTCACTCCCCTGGCTGCACACGCTCGCCAGCAGCACACTCGCCCTTTCCAACTTTGGCGTTCGGCGTCTCCCCTCGCGGGAACTGCGACTTTGGTGGCGCGGCGTCCGCCTCCGCCCTCGCGGCGTTCGCCTCGACGAACTTCTGGTGAAGCTCGGCGTTTTCCCGCAGGCGATTGGCTCGGCGTATCTGCGCGAGCCGCTGCACCAACAGGAGCGCTGCGTTGCGTGCGGCGACGGCGACCACCTCCATGGCACTAGTGGCCGCCTCGATGGCGGAGGGGTGGAGGAACAGGCCACCGCTTACACTCTCATGCAGCACGAATGAGCTCAGGTTGCGTGGCCGACTGATCGGGTACGCGCCGGGCGAGGTCCACGCATGCCGTACCGTCAGCCTCTCCTCGTGGCACAGAATGAGCGGCGCGAGGTCCGCCGGGCTCAGCTCCTGCGCCGAGAAGAGTTTCCAGCGCGGGATCGCGCCCGCGCCGTCGTGAGCGCCGGCGTACAGGCGCGCGCACTCCGCGCTGTCGTGAGCGCTCACCGCCGCCGAAGGGAACGCAGGGGGCGCGCTGTCGTGAGCAGGGGGCGCGTGCTGCTCGTCGAAGCGGCCGATGCTCAAGAACGGCACCGAACGGCCCGCCGCGTCGGCGACGAGCACGTCCGAGAACTTGGCGTTGAAGCTCGCGGCGTGCTCGGACTTGCCAAAATATGCAGGATCGAGCAGGCCCCAGACGAGCGTTACGTACACGTGCTGGTAGGGCACCGGGGCGCAGCGGCGTAGCAGGTTGGGGCTCTCGTCGTGCGCCTCCGCGGTCGCCGGCAGCGTCGGGCACGGCGCCGCGAGCACCACATGGTCGTACACGCGCGCAGCCGACGAGCCGTCAGCGAAGCTCAGGACGAAACGGCCGTCATCTTGTGTGACGACTGACGTGACTTGCCTGCTGAGATGGAGCTGGGGTCTCGTCGCACCGATGGTGGCAGCGGCAGGATCGTCTTCGCCCGCACTACCGCGCCGGCTGCGGCTGCGGCTGCTGCTTTGTAGGAGCCCGCGCGTCAGTTCTTCCCAGCCTCCCACCAGTCCAATGGCAGCTGCAGAGCCGCCCGCTGCGAGAGGCGCGATGGCAGTGAAGCAGCACAGAGCGCCACTCGGCGCCCAGTCTTGCCCATAATTGTTGCGCATCAAGCCGGCCACGAGCTCCGTGGCCGCCGGAGCGGCGGCGTCGGAGAAGAGCACCGCCATGGCCTCGGCGCAGGATCGCCGCGGCCACTCGTGCAAGCCGCCGACTGCGAGCAACTCATCGACGGTCGCAAAAGCTCGGCCGTCATCCTGAGCGGCGTAGATGCGGCTGAAGTTGCGGATAGACTCTGATCCTTGTTGCCCCAGGCGGTAGAGCGTTCGCCCGCCGTAGCGCGAGAGCAGGCGCACGAGCGTCGTCGCCTTCCAAGCCCCCTCCTCGAAGGCGAGCTTTCGACCCGCGCCCACGATCGCAAGGCGCCCGCCGCCCCGCCAGCTCACCTCAGAACGCAGCTCTGTGGCAAGGCCGAGCGACCGCGCCGCCTCGAGGATATAGCGATTTTCAGTGATGCCCATCGTCGCGCCGAGCTCCACAGTCGCCCATGTCTCATCCTGATCCTGCGTGGCGAGCGTGCGGCCGCCGATACGCTCGCTTGCCTCGTAGACGTCGAGGTGGCGCACCGACGCGTTGCGGAGCCACGCGGCCGCAAAGGCGCCGCCGATCCCGCCGCCGATGATGGCGATGTTGGGAGGTGGGATGCCCGACATTTCCTATTACCGGTAGGGTTCATGTTAATACACTGTTAATACACACAACACGTAAGCAGCACAGCCGTGAAGACAATACAATACAATACAGGCCAGGCCTCGGATGAGACACATGCAGACGGAGAGCTGAGAAACAGCCATAAAGAGATAAAGTGCGGCGAGACCCAAATATGAACTATCAGGGTACACAGCCACTCGGAGAATTGTGAACGCCGACGAGAAAGACAGGGAAAGTTCAACAAAAATCATGTGAAAGACGAACGTGACTTGGCGAGACCGCAAGCCACATTCGTCCAGCAGCCGCTGGCGATGCGGTCGCACGGCGCGTTGCGCGCGAGCTCAGCCAGCCGCGCCTCGACCGTGCGGCTCGACTTTCGCGGCGCCCAGTCGGCTTGACGCACGCTGTACACGGTCGGGTGCGGCGTCCACCCATGCGAGCAATCCATGCACGCATAGCCATGCGCGAGCAAGAGTGCAAGCGCCTCCACGTACTCGCTCGTGTTCGTGGCGAGGCGAGGAGAGACCTCGAGGGAGATGAACTGCAGCCGCTGCGTCGCTATCAAGCCGCGCGCGCCGAGGACCACCGCGCCGTCGTGGCCCTGCGCGTCGATCTTGGCGTACAGCACATGCGCCGTCGGACCCACTACGCTATCGAGTGTCACGGCGGGCACCTGCACCTCGTGAGAATTGGCGGTCCATCCTTGCGGCCGTATCTGGTCTTGCATGCTGCCCTTGCCAAACGTCGTGAATGTCACATTACCACTCCGTCTCGATGCGGCGGCTAGCAAGAAGGTGATTCGGTCCGCGTGCGAGCTGCGCGAGATCCGTTTGAGAATAGCATGTTTCTTGGCGGGTGTTGCCTCGATGGAGATCACCTTGTGCCCTGCGCTGGCGAACTTGACCGCGTCGGCGCCGTCATACGCACCCACGTCGATGACGAGGCTAGCTGGCCGTTTACGCAACGCGCCTTCGACGTCGACGAGGCCCTCGCAGAAGCCGGCCTTTAGCATTTCGGCACGTCGAGCGATTCGTTCGTGAATCCTGGTGAACGCGATCGACTGGGGCTTCTGGCTGGAGCGCCGGCCCGTGGGCTCACGAGCATGGCTAGTGTGGGTGGTTCTTGTGCTTTTCACAAAGTTTCTTACTTGGTTTCTTATTCTCTTTCGTGGTGAAATCTGTCTCACGTGACACCGTGGTCCGCTAGTCCGCGCCTCGCTCGTCTCTCGATGAGTCGAGGTCTTCCTGTGGTCGAGGTCTCGCGGGCTGGAACCCTCGAGGCAACAAACGTCCACGAGCTTGCGCGACGAGTGATTTCACTGGTGATTTCAGATTGGACGACCTCGGCCGCAGAATGGAATCTGTCTCGGAATATTCGCCATTTTCCACAGATCCTTGATGAATCGTCCCTAACCCGTGAACGCCACGAACGCCACCTTGCCGATTCATCAAGACCGTCCACCTTGAGTGCTCACCATCGCCGACGACCATCATGCTCTACCTCCTCGCCATGTCAGCCGCTGGCCTCATGATGCTACAATCGACGGGCCTGCATCGCCTCGTGAACGTGCCGCGTCCGGCGCTCCTCGCTGCGGCCAGTCGCTGCGCGCAGCCGCTGGCGAACTTCGATGCACCGGACAACTCTCCCGTCAATCCTGATGAGTGCGTGATCAGCGAGGCAGGTTCGACGTGCATGCCAGTGGACGTGTCTGATGGCATCGACGCCCCGAACTGGCAGGGCCAGCAGCGCAACTTCTACCAGTCTTACACCGACTACATGCCGCCCGTGGAGTTTGGCGCTGAGTCTGCCATTCCGGGTCGCGAAAAGGAGTACGAGGCCTTCAAGGCGCAGTCCGGTAACGGCCCGGCGCCCATGCAGTCCTATCCGGCGCAGTCCTATCCGGTTGACGGTGAGCGCCGTAAGCGCTCGCCTGGCCTCGCCCGCGACTTCAGCGCGATGTCCAACGAGGACTTCAGGCGGCCCTATGGCACCAGCGGCCCGTCAGACAACATGGTGGTACCGCCTCTCCGAGTGCCACCTGCGACTCGTGAGGGTTCGGCGACTCGTGACGGGTCGCCGGCGTGCAGTGCTCCTGCTCCTTCGGCAGCCCAAGCGCCACCCCCCGTGACGGCTTCGGCGGACCGTGCGCAGCAGCCCATGCCGAAGGCAGATGTGAAGGTCAAGAGCGTCAAGGAACGCATGGTCCAGCTCACCGAGCTGCTCGAGGCCGGGCTGGTGACGCAGTCAGAGTATGAGGCGAAGCGGGCTGCGATCATCGACTCGCTGTGAGTCCGTGTGGTGCTCCTCGCGAATAGGATCTCGTACACAGCTGGGGAGATCGCGGGAGATCGCGGAGTAGAGATGAGGCCGGAGATTATTGATGCAGAATGGCCATCGGTGCTCGAGGAGAAGCCGATGCAGAAGGCAAGGAGAAGGAGGAGGCGATTCGGGCCGGCAGCGGTGGGCATGTGGTCATCGCGCGCCCAGACTGCCACGCATCACCCATAATCTCTGCAGAAATGTGGAGTTCTAATTGGGACGCGCCTAATCGCAAATCGGTGAACGATCGCGGTATTGCGTTGCCCCGTTCTTGGTCGGCAGACGGTCATTTTGTACTCGGTGAGTATACGGTGAGTAGCACATGGCATGCCATAGTCCATGCGCGGCAGTCCACCTCTGTGACCGGTGTGGAAGTTCGACCTATAACCTATGCGGTATCGATTGAAAGGCGTGCTTCGTCGAAGAGCGTTTGAATTACGACATTAATTAAATTTCAGACGCTCAAAGACCGTGCGGAGACCTCAGGAGAGACTATACGATCGTCCCTTTTTGCGAAAATCTCAACATATTCACACTGTACCCCGTGCAGGTGGTATGCAGGTGGAGGTGCGGTCGACAAGGGTCACAAGGGCACCGACCACCGTCCACCGAGCCTCTCCCGAGTTAAATTCAGTCAGCGTTGTTCTCACTTCGCCTCCGCCAGCCAAGCCGCCAGTATACTGTCCTCGGTGATACCATGGTGAGTGAGAGTGAGTGAGTTATTGAGAAATTCCCTCACACTCGCACACACCATAGGAAGCCCCTGTGAACGAAAATGGCGTCGTTCTTCTACCTCTTGGAGGAAGAGGACAATCACACAGCGACGCTCGCACGCATGCTGCCGTCGTGGGGCCGTCCGCTGACGGGGCTGCCGGCGGAGAGCCACTTTCATATGAGCGACTGGCACGATCTGCCACACGTCGTCCTCTACCGGCTTGCGCGCCACCGGGCGCGGCTTGCCAACGCCGCGGCTGCAACATGCTGCGTGATTGCGTCGCCGATGGGCAGCCGCAACTCGACCGCGGAGGCAAGGGCCGCATGTCGGCCGGGCATCGCCGCACGGCTCGCTGAGCTGGGCGAGCGCCATTGCCCCGGACGGCCACTCGTCGTGATCGGCGGGCCAGATGCGGATGGCTCCGGCACGGCCCTGTGCTCGGGCCTGTGGGGTGCGCAGCGCAGCTGCGAAAAGGGCCTTGCCGACCCAATCGTGCGCGTGACCGGCAATGTGCCCGGCCTGCAGTCCGAGGCCGCTGGTCGCGGCACACGCGGGTTCTGTCGCCGGCTCGTGGTGCCTTATTTGAGTCATGCTCGCACGCCGTTGCTCGCGGCGCAGCAGCGGCACCAGATGGGTCCGGGCAGGAAGCGTGCGCTGCGGATTGCGTACGCCGCCGCCTCGTGGGGCCACGTCGACGCGGACGCTCACGGCTTCGTCGCGTGGCGCAAGGCGCTCCGCAACGCATGCCGCGCACTCGAGGCGCACCAGTGCCAGTGGGTATGGATTTCGATGAGCGGCAACGGCGCTGAGAAGGCCATCCAACGGTACGCTGATGCGGACTTTTGCCTTCAGCCGCCGGGCGATACGCTGCCACGGCCGGGCATCGTGGACGCCCTCTCGGTCGGCTGTGTGCCCGTCCTCTTCCATCCTGGACAGCGGACCCTCTGGCCGGACCATTGGGCCAAGCTACAACGAGTCAAGCGTCCTGTTGGACTGGACGGATGGCGCGCCTCGACCACGCGTGCGTGACCACAAGCAGTACGCCGAGCGCGCGCGGCAGGCGCTCCAGACATTGCTGGCGATGCCAGAGCCCGAACTGCAACGACTCCAGCGAGGGCTCGTCGCGGCAGCGCCGACCCTTATCTACAGGGAGCCGTTGATGGGGCAGCCGGCCGCACTGAATGGTTCGACGACGCTCGCGCTCGAGATGGCGCCAACATGGATGGACGCCGTCGACGTGCTTGTCGAGCGCCTTCGAGGCGTGCGCCGTGTGGCCACCGGCGACGAGGCGGCCGCCTTCGCGCGCTATTTGGAGGCGCGGCGCGCGATGGTCGAGGCGCAGCGTCGTTACGAGGAGAGTCGCCCGGTACGCAGCAAGCGAAGGTCAAAAGCCAAAGCCCGCTAACAAAGCCGGCAAGAACTTGGTACTTGCGTTTCACTCGGTGCGAGGCTTGAGGTCGGGCGGGAGAGGTTCTCACTTCTCTCTCGAGGTGCGCATGAACTCACTCGTGCGGTGGAGGTGCTGCTGTGCTCAATAATAAGCTAACCAGGCCCCGCGGTGGGGTCGGCGCCGGGCTCCAACCCATGCTCCAACCAAAGAGCCTGCAACCTCCAAGATCCAATGAAACGCTCAGTAGAAACGACGTTACCCTGGTTCACGCGACGGCCGACGCCGGTCGCGCTGCTTGAGGGTGGGGTCTCCGGGGACCGGCGACAGCTGGACTCACACCGAGTTCACCGACCTGGAGGTGGAGCCACCGTGGCGCGACTGGCGCGTTCTGCGGCACGCTTTTAACTTTTTTGGTTTCATAGTACATAACGCCGACCGACGCCCGGCGCGGGTCGCACCGCACGCGCCGCGGAGACGGATTCGATGACGAGCTTTGACGAGCGAGTCGCATGATCGTGGTCGCATGTCGCGGACGATTCCGGGACGGCGCGCGAGGCGATCGTTATAGTTTTATAACGTTATAGTTTTATAACGTTTAAAAGCGCATGTGTGCGTGTGCAATGTGCGTGTGCGACTGTTGGTATCTGAGTAATCCACGCAATCGATCTCAATTTATCCGGCCATTCCCCGCGCACACATATTTCGAATACGACGCATCTTCGAATCCGACTTCACTTTAGTATTTAGACTTTTTCATCACTTCAATCTTCATCATGATCGTGCGGACTCTCTCGTCTCTGGTCGACTGGTCTGCGCAGGGTTTAACGCAGGGTCCGCCGGCGGCCGGGACGACGCAACTGACAACCCGCACGCTGTGAGCGCGTCTCGCTGGACCTGGGCGCTGGGAGTGGGCCGGAGCTGTGGAGGACGTGTCTCGTGTGGACGTCGGACCGTTCTTAATTTTTCTGCCGAACTCCCCGGAGCTCCGGTCGCCGCTCACAAATGATTGCAACGCCGCGTACAAGTGTGGTGTGTTTACACGAGCGGAGGTCGGCGCTAGTGAGGACCGATCTCACACAGCCGCAGAGCGACCCACACGTGGAGCCGACATCCTCCATATACTGCGCCACGCAACGCATCCGCGCGCTTCTTCATGTTTAACTCGCCTTGCTTGCAGCCTTATCCTTCTGCTGCTTGAACGCGTCGAGCAGCGACGAGGTTGCCCTGTAGGCCATGGCACAGGCCACCATGCTGATGACCCAGACTCCGCCGAAGCCGAGGAGAATGTTCATGGGTGGGCTGTCGAATAGAACGATGGCCGAAAAGGCAGTGAGCAAAGAGAGACCATTTACGCGTAGCATACTCTGATATGAGGCGGCATTCTTCTCCGCGTTCCCACTGCCCGCAGCGCCAGACCAGGCGCGGTGGGTTACAGCGCCAAGGACAGCGTAGAAGAACGAGATAGCGGCAACTGCCATGTGCTCTTGCGCGAGCGCGGCGCCCGACATCGCCACAAAGCCCATTGAACTCGCGAGGCCCACCTTGCCCGACAGGCGAATATGATTCTTTGCAGAAGCCATGACTTTGTAGTGCGTGTCGACGCGCTGCCTGAACTTGCCTTCATCGGCTCGACCGGAGCCCGCGGCACGTGGGCCGCCCGTCGAAGCCATGCGCTCGGAACAGCACGAGACTGCACAAGCTCGCCGACGAAGGTCACCTCCGCGGGGGTCGATGACGAAACGTTCACAATTCCATGATCAAACCGTCATTAATTGCTCCAAACCACCTCGCACCAACCCAAGGAGCAGACACGAGTGACGCATTTCATCAAGGCTTGACCCGAATGATCTCGCGGAAAGAGTTTTCGATGGCGAAAAGCTTCGCACTGACATTTTGCGCGTGCTGCCTCGCCAGCAGCGGCGCGTTGCACGCACCTGCTCTGGCGACGATCACACGCTCGGCCATGCCCGTGTGCATGCCCATGCAACGTGCTCAACGGTGCGATCGGCCACCAGCGATGTGCGAATACAGCACAAAGGTGAAGATGACGGCCGAGGTACGCGCACCCTTCCGGCAGGCGCGCATCTTCTTCTTGTACCCGGCGACGATCGCCGCCGCATCAATTGCCAGCTACGTAAGCGTCCTGCGCCTCGTCGGCCAAAAGGACGCCATGGCCGACTCGGGCAACCTGCTTGTCAACCTCGGCATTATCACCGCGGCCGTCTTCTGCCTTCGGGCGGACCTCAAGGGCCGCTCCGAGCTGCTGCAGGAGGTGGCCATCGAGCTTAAGGAGGCGCGGCCACCAGAGGGCTCACCGTCTGCCGCAGCGGCCATCGCTGGTGCCGACGACGGTGCCGGGGTCCTGAGCGATGCGGATCCCAGTGCACGTGCAATGCGCTCAGCGTCTGGGTTCGGAAAGAAGAAGAAGAGTAAGCGGGCCTAGTGATCTAGCACCGTTACCGCTTCCCCGTTTTCGCGGAAACGCGAGCCCAGTTTTAGAATTTTCCTCCCACGTCACGACCTCACGCGGCTCACGGCACGCGACGACCGAAGAGCGCGACGACAAGAGCGCGACGACGGCAAGCGACGACGGCAGCTTGGACGGCAGGTCACGGCTCGAGCGCAGCGCCGCTGGCAAGGCGAGGCAACGGGCAACGCGGCGAGGGAGTTTTGTTCCTTTCTTCACGACACTCCAGAAACGGCACTCACGTTCACAGGAAACAACCCGACCAGGAGAGGCTCGCAGATCACCGGTTGCTCTAACCTTTACCCGCTTAACGCTTCCCAGAGCGTGTCTTAGATTCGGTTCCCGGTCTTCACTGTGTCCTGTTTCACTGTTAACAAGAAAGCCCAGGAGAGGCTCATCTCCTTTGTCCCGAAAGCCTTGGTGTAGGGGCGGCCGGCCCTGGAGACGGCACGTCTCTGCATACTCCTGAAACGTGGATGCAGCAATCCTGCCTTTTGTTCATGGCCTTGAGCGGCCTTGTGCATTCCCGCGTGCATCTGGTTCATGACGCACGCTGGACTAATCATCGCACTTTCCTTCGCAGCCGACACGCCCAAGGGAAGGCCAGTGCCCTGCCGCGCCTGGTGTTTCGGTACTGGAAGCCTGCTGGCGTGCTGTCCACGACGCTGCCAACTTCGGACGGCGTGAACATCTTGCAACACAATACGACTCTGGCGAGACAGGTCGCATTGACAGCAGCGGGACGGCCAGTGGTTCCAATCGGGCGGTTGGACAAAGCGAGCCGTGGGCTTCTACTTCTCACAACTGACGCAGCGCTGTGTGCACGGCTGCTGCGGCCGGGGCGTGGCGTGGAGGGAAGCTCTGTCGATAAGGAGTACCACGTCGTCACGCGGCGCCGCCTTGCCGACAGCGAGCTCGCGAGTCTTGCGGCGGGCGTTGAGATCAGCGTGCCCAAATCTGGGGCCAGTGCGCGAGCCGCCACGCGGGCATGTGTGGTCGAGAGGCTGCAAGCGGGCGGGTGGGCTGAGGCGCTAGACCGTGGCGTCGACATACTTGCGCGCACCGCTCAGCCGGACAACAACAGCCGCGCATCGCGCTCTGACGAATCTGACGAATCTGACGAATCTGACGAATCTGACGAATCGCGCTCCCTACGCATCGTACTGCGGGGAGGGCAAGAACCGGCAGATCCGCAAGATGCTCGGTGCCCTTGGGCACAGCGTGGACGACCTGTTTCGCGTGAGCTGATACGCCGTGGGACCTGGACATGACCTGGGCCCCGTTCGCCCTGCAGCCTCCCCCAACCCTCGCGCTGAGCCCTCCATCTTGCATGCACAGGTGCGCTTCGGTACCGTGGGACTTGGCACGCTGCATGAAGGGGAGGCAGATGTACTGTCATCAGAGGAGATGGAGCGGCTGCTGGCGCTGACGCAGCGCTGACTTTTGTGAGGCGACTTTACACTTTTGGATCAACAGACGATTCCAAGCAGGCTAGTAGTACTCCGCGCGGGGCTCCGCGCGTGTACTCAGTGTAGGTTATAGCCGTGGGCCGTGCACCAAAACACGGCTTAGCGCGCGGAATCAGGTCACAGGTGTACACGGGATTCGCATCATGATTCGCATGTGTGACTGTGCGCGCGTGCGAATCCAGTAGTCAGGACTAGGAGTGACTCTGAAACGAATGCCTCCCTTGATGTCCCTTTCACTTTGAGTTTAAATTGGTCTCCTCACTTTATTTTGATTTCAGCAAAACCGAAGACGGTTTCCATTTTTGAGTGGTGAACTTGGAAATTGAGCGAGCCTTTCGTCTCCGAGGCGAAGCCTTTCGGCCGTCGGGCAGCGATGTCCGTGGCTATGGACTTCATCTCTCATGTCGGGTCCGGAAGGCTCCACACAGTTTACAATGCTCTCAGACGCCATCAAAGCCCGGACGTGAACTATGTTGGCGAGACGCCACTGAGCATGGCAGTGGAGAACGGCGACGTGGACATGTTGGTGCGCAGGGAGACGCCCTTGCGCCGAGCCCCGCACCGCGCGCCCTTGAAGCTTCCCGGCGTCGGCCCGTACTGCAACCTGAATTCTTTGCCGTGTGTGTGGCAGGCGCTGCTTCTGCTCTTCAAGGCCGACCCGGCTCCAGAGAAGAGAGGCCATAAGGCTGTCTTGCCGTTGGCGCAGGCGTACGCAAAGAATCCGAAGCATAAGCACCATGCCGTGGCCGGCGAGATGATCAAGCTGCTGAGTGATATAAAGTACGTCGAGACGAAGAAGCCAGCCCTGGAGGAGAAGGTGAAGAAGATGATGGAGGAGGAATACATCCGCATAAAGAGGAACACCAAGATAGTTTCCGCACTACTACTGGGGACGGCGGTCTACTTTTATTTCTTCCACAGTCTCGGGGCTGATCAGGAGCTCTAGCCCTCGCGCGGTCGAGGTTCATATCACAGGCACACATCAAGTAAGGTACAAGTTCGTAAACGGTCTACGTCATGGTCTACCACCGCGTGATGTTGCCGGGGGCGGTGGGTCACGCGCGAGCGGGCGCGACGCGCCAGAGACACTTCCCCTCCCGCCGGCGCGGTTGCCCGAGCGAGTCTCAGAAGCTGAGCGAGCTCTCTTACACAGACTCGGCCTGCCTGCTGCCCTGACGGCCGTAGCGTGTTGAGCTGTTCGTACAAAACCCTAACCCCGGCGTGCGGCGTGCCGCTAGCTCTCTAGTTGTCGCCGCGGGCCGCGGGGCGTCTTCCGTCTATGCCGCGTCGCCGCCGTCCGGGTTATGATTTATGGTAACCCATTCGATTGATAAGCGTTATGATCTGAAACGGCGTCGATCGTTCCGGAGACGGCTCCGGCATACAGCTGCGCCTGCGATGTGCAAACGTGTAACGGAAATAGCTCCGGCCTCCCGCGCTCTAAAAGCTCCCTCCGCTCGCAGCTACCTCTATTAGCGGCCAATTAACACCAATTGAGCTGCACGGCCCTTGTCCGTTGTCGTTCGGTCCGCGGTGTTGTGTATGTCGTGTTGACATCCGACTCGTCTGTACGCGGCGCTGTCCTCCGCTCTCCACTGCTCTCTGCTGTGGTGCTGAGCTGCTGACAGCCGAGCGCGAGCTCCGCTGCGGTCCGGCGACCGGCCCCCGCGGTGGCGCGCGTCGTCCGGTCCCCATTTATACAAAAAACGGTTTTTATCTCCGCTCTCCGCGGCAGCGATCTCCGGAGGCAGGCGGGGAGCTGTCGTGGCACCAATTGGCCGGCTCTCCGACTTTACAACGGCCCCGGGTCCCGGCGCGCGATGCCACGACACGATCGCGCCTCTGCTCGGCGCCGGGCCGCAGCTCCTGTCGAGCTTCACTTCTCGCCGCGATCACTTAGCGGCACCACGCTCCGTCCACTTCCCCACTCCGACCAGGCCACACGGCGCCTCACTTTTTAGGCTTTTTCTTGATGAGATTTTTGTCCTCCTTGCCCTCCTTGCCCTTCTCTTCCTTCTTCTTGTCGTCCTTGTCGTCCTTCGCCTTCGAGGCGCCGCCCACCAGGCTGTTGGCCTTCACATTGAGCGCATCGACGACCTTGCTCATGTTGCCTAGGGTCTCGAGCGCCTCGTCGTACGTCGTGTCTACCGCCTGGTCCTCGTACACCACGAGGCAGCCCGCGCCCGCGTCGAGGATGCCGCGGAACTTTTTGTCGAGGATCATCTGCGAGAGCTTCTGCTCGACCTTCTCGAGTGGCAACTTCATCACGGTGGCGATGTGCGCAGTCTCGACAACCGAGTAGGGTTCGATGATGCGGCAGATGTTCTCCTGCAGCAGCATGTCGTACAACGCCGCCAGGTGGTTGGAGATGATCGGATCCGCCGTCAAGTGCGCCGCGTGCGTCGAGAGGGCGGTCTCGAACTCGATCAAGGAGCGTTGCTGGTGCGCAGTCGCGATGGCGCGCATGGCCTCAAGGCCCGCGCCCTGGTGGCGCATGCCCGGCTTGCCGTTGATGATCGACGTCACCTCGTCCGGGTTGTTCATCATGATCTTCGTCAGCAGCATGTACTTGACGCAGTCCTCGCCCCGCGGGCTGTTGATCGAGTCGAAGTTCTCGAGCGCCTCGTAGAAGTAGGAAAAGGCCGTCTTGTAGTCCTTCTCCTCGGCGTGTATGATGCCCGCGTTCACGTCGATCTGTGCCTGCAGCTGCGGCGGGCAGTAGATCGCGTTCGCGGCGGTGCGCGCCGACGTCAGCGACGCCTTCGCCTTGGGCAGGTTGCGCAGCGCGTGGTGCGTCGCGCTCTCGACGAGGTTGATCTCGACGAGCAGCGGCTTGTCGTCGAGCTTCTTCACCTCGCGAACCAGCTCGTCAAGCAGCGCGAGCGCGTCGGTGTACATCTTCGACTCGAGCAGCAGCGCGGCCAGCCGCGCTTCCACGCGCTGGCGGAGGAACGAGCGCTTCTCCGCCTTGCACCACGCAATCGAGTCGCGGCAGAGCTGCATCTGCAGCGGCAGCGTGTTGGGAATCTTGGCGAGCTGGTCGATCAGGGTGCGCACGATCTTAGCCGTCTTCGCCTTCGCCACCACGGCGAAGAAGGGTCGCAGCGCCGCCACGAGAGCCACCAGCTTGTCCGCCTGTGCCGTCTCTGCGTAGTGCTCCGAGAGCAAATGGATGGCCTCCTCCTTGGCGACCAACGAGTCCGTATCAGTCGCCTGCGAGGCTACCTTCGCCTCGAGCTCCGCAATCGATGGCGACGCGCTCTCGGGCGATGGCGGCTCGCGCGCGCGCGCTGGTCTTTCGGCGCTGAGTGTCACAGACGTCTCGATCAATTCGCGTGAATCGGCTGTGAATATACGTTTAACAGTTACGAAATTCGACCCTCAGAGCTGACCCTGAGTTCCCCCGCCTGCACCGGTCCCGGCGTCCCGCGCCGGCTGGGCTCGCCCGCGTGGCCCACGGTCACCCATGGGCCCCGTCTCTCGAGCTCTTGTTGCCTCCCAGTCCCTGCCCGCTCGCGCCCGCCACAGGTGCACACCGCTGCCAGCGAGGTCCACGCGTCCACGCGGCGCACGGGCTGCTTCGCCCGGGCCGTACTTGGAGCTGCGCCGCCGCCGCCACCCGGGGCGGCGTGGCGTACATGCGTCCCAAATCTCGTCGCAGTCCGCCGCTGCCCGCCGTGCTTTGCTGCCCCGCTCGTCACCCTCCTTAGTTTCGTCAGTTTCGTCAGCCTCCTCAGTAGGCGCCGCCGTACGCTGCGTCGCCGTAGGGCATGCTCACCATGCCGGCGGGAGCGCCGTGGTGGGCTGGAGCGCCGTGGTGGGCTGGAGCGCCGTGGTGGGCGGGAGCGCCGCCGGCCATCATCACCGGCGGTGCGCCGCCGTACGGCGCGCCGCCGTACGGCGCGCCGCCGTAGGCCGCGCCGCCGTACGCTGCGCCGGCGCCGGCGCCGGCGCCGGCGCCTACGCCCATATGCTGCAGGATCTCATGTAGCAGATGGCGCCCCTCGGCCACAAAGTCGATGGGCTGCAGCGCGGTGCACGAAACCTTGATGCGTTGCTCGCCATTGTAGTCCTCGTTCTTGATGCGCCCCTTGAGCATGTACGTCGAGAAGCAGCAGCGCAGAAAGTGGCGATCGAAGGCCGTTGGGTTCGACTCCTTGAGCTGGGCGATCTCGTCGGCCGACTTGCCTTGGAGGAGCATCGTCGCGGTCTCGTCGAAAAAGGACACGTAGCGCGAGCCGGACGAGTCGTTGCACGTGGCCTGAAAGATCCAGCGGCGCTGGCCGCCGACCGTCTTATCACACTTTTCGCAGTGCCCCTGCAGATCGCCGATCTCGTCGACGTTCGTGAGCTTCTTCTTGCAGTGGGGGCACGCGATGTACCACAGTTGCCGTTGGTCGGTCTTGATGTTCGTGACGCGGCAGCGCGCCTGAAACATGTCAGGCTCGCCGTTGAGACCGAGGGCCTGCTCCTCGATGTCGCTGAAGTAGATGCGCCGCGCGGGCTTGCCGCCGCCGCCGTTCGCGCCCGCGACCGAGAGCGAGCGCAGCTGCTGCGACGAGCCGTGCGCTCGCCACCACCCCATCAGCTCATGCGCGACCGGGATATCCGGGTGCATCGTGATCTGGCTGTCGCCCCAGATGGTGAGCGATTTGGAGTTCCACGAGCCGACCTTGGCGTTGCGCACCGCGATCGCCATGCCTTCGCCGAGCTGCTGCTTCGGCTCGCCGAAGCATGTGAGCTCGATCTTCGTCTGGCTCTGGTCGGCGAGCTCGAGTACGCGCTTCGTCATCTCCTTGCCCGAAGTCTTCGCCACGAAGGTCTGCGGCTCGGTGCAGCTGACGACGATCGCACACACGTCCGCCTGCGCATTGTCCGGCAGCTGCTCGAGCTGATCGATGCGCACCAACTTGAAGTTGTGCCGCGCGATCTCTTCGGCACCCTGCGGCTCCTCGGTCACCTCAAATGTGCAGCCGCGGTTGAGCGTCATCTCGAAGGTATGCGCCGTCGTGTTGTACTGCGGATTCTTGGGCTTGAGCGAGCCGCCCGAGATGAGGTACACGGCGCCCGGCACGAGCGAGTCGTAGATCTGCTCGTACACATCGGTGAAGCCAGTCACGCGGATCTCACCCGATGCGTCCGCCACCATCAGGTTGAAGAGCTTGCCCTCGCCCTTGGCATTCGAGTACTTACGGAAGTCCTTCTCCATAAGCCGCCCGCGAATCGTCCACTTGTTCTGGTACGGGTTGAGCGCCATGATGGGCATGATCGTGGCCGCACCGTCACGCTGGATGCCTCCCTGCGCCTGCCCGTATTGGGGCGCTTGCTGCGCGGGCGGCGGCGCGTTGTGCTGCTGCCACTGTTGCTGCTGCTGCGGCGGCGGCGCTTGCTGCTGCTGCTGCTGCTGCTGCTGCTGCTGCTGCTGCTGCTGCTGCCGCTGCTGCCGCTGTTGTTGCATTGCGTACTGCTGCTGCTGCTGCTGCATCGCATAGATCTGCTGTGCTTGCATCTGGTCGCGCTCCTCGGCCTGCTGCAGCCGGCCGAGAAAAGGGTCGCTCATGCCGCCGCCACTACCGCGGCGGCCCGCATCACTCTGCGATGCTCCACTGCCAAAGATGCCACCCTCGATGCTCGGCTTGCACTGCCACGACAAATGACGTGACTCGAAATCGCGCGGCTTCTCAGCGAAGGAGTCGTTAGGCGCAGCAAGTGGCAATGCGTGTGCGTTATGAGCCGTGCCCAGCACCGGGTCAAAACGGCCGTAACCATTTCGGCTGTAGTCTGTCTCCTGTTTCGACGGCGACCAAGATGGCTCAGCCGCCGCGCCGAAAACTGCGCGTGGCACACGGAGCGTGCAGTTCACTGTGAGGGCGAGGTCTTTCCGCGGAGCGCGATGGATCGGTGTATCCGCAAGCGTACTCCCGCCGGGTATCGAGGATTCACTGCCTCGTCCTCCGCCCTGGATGCTTGGTCGGCCGGCCTCTGGCGACCATCGTCCGGCCATCTGCATCTCGTTTTTCGCGTCTACTGTGCTCATCCGTTACGAAACAGAGGAGAACAAATTGGTTGACGAAACCTTCCGTAGCCGCGCTCGCCCGCTCCTGCTCAGCTTCACTCACTCAAGAAGAGCGGCTTGTACACCTCCGGCATGAAGTCACTCTCCCTCCCGGACTCGGTCTCGAACATCGACAGATCGCACTCGGCATGAGTCCATTTCCAGCCTTCGCGGTCGTCAAGATTGAGGGGCTTGCCCTCGGTGGCGTCAACGTCCGAGAGGAAGAGACGAAGCCGGTTCCCAGGCTGGATGGCCTCCTCGGGTAGCGCAATCTCCTCACTGAGCGGCACGATGAGGTAGCAGAAGCCCTCGCCCAGGGCATCTGGAGCACTCGCCATGACTTCCAAGATGGTGTTGAACGCGTCGGCCACGGAGATCAGTGGAAGCACGGGCTTCCATACGCTCCTGCGGATGGCCAAATCCACCGCCTCGTCACTCCCAACCTCCGCCTCCTTGGACCCGAACGTCTTGGGAAGGAGCTGGGTGTACGCCGACAGACGCAGATCATTGATGGGAATGTCTCCAAATGTGAGCCACGTCTTCGCTAGCGGCAGGGAATTCACTCCGCGGTTGTACCATAGTCGCCGTCCACCATCACTTCCGACCGTGGTCGCGGTGGTCGGGAACAGAAAGCGAGGAACACCATTCTTGAGAACCGCTCCCAGCGCTGCGCGGCTCTTTGGCATCGCCAAGCCCTGCGGAAGCCATAGCTGTTCAAACGTGAGCGGGTTCACCCAACCACCTTTTTCGTCCTCGGCCATGGTCCCGGCTATGCATGTGACGGTGCTCGCATCACCTGGTGCGATCCACACTGGCCATCGGGCAACGCTGCTTAGCGGAAGCGTTTGCGTAACAAGACTGCTTGACCCGATCGACACACTTCGCAATATCGGCTCCGGAGGCATCGGAAGAGTGCCCACTCGTAACCCATGGGCAACGGCGAAGCAGAGACTCAGGCGAAGGCTTCCTTGCGGCATATGAAAAATCTCGTGAAATCACGTGAGACGCGGGCGACGAGTCGAACCAGAATGATGGATTTCAGATCATCACCTCTCGAGAAAGAAGAAACGAGGTGGGTGGCAATTGAGATTGGCGACACGTGGCCCGACGCGTCCATTCAGACCGGCCCGGTCATGCCATTCCACTTGATCGGCCTCGGCCTCGCCGATGAGGAGGTGAGCTATATCCGAGGCTGCAAGCACCACGAAATCCCCTGCCCCTTCGAAGAATATTAGCGCACACTCACCTCTCGTTCGGCCTGCTCCATGCCTTGACCACCTCAGGACATTACGCTCAAGGGCCTGCGCGCCGTCCAAAAGTGCTCGGCTGTGTATCTCGAAGCGTACACATCCATTCTCGGCGTGCCACGCGCGCGCCTCGAGGAGGCGTGGAGCATCAAGATCGAGGAGGCGCCGCGCGAGCTCGTCGAGTCGGAGATCGAGCCCATCCTCGAGCGTGCGCGGCACGAGGACATCGCCATGCTGGTCGTCGGCGACCCGTTCGGCGCAACCACGCACTGCGACCTGCTCGCGCGTGCGCGTGAGCTTGGCGTGACGACCCACGTGGTGCACAACGCCTCGATCATGAACGCGATCGGCTGCTGTGGCCTGCAGCTCTATCGCTTTGGCGAGACCATCTCGATCCCCTTCTTCTCGCAAACGTGGCGGCCAGACTCGTTCTATGCCAAGGTGGCTGCCAACCGGCGGGCCGGCCTGCACACGCTCGCGCTCCTCGACATCAAGGTGCGTGAGCCGACGATGATCAGCCTGGCCAAGGGCAAGAAGCCCGAGTACTTGCCTCCGCGCTACATGTCCATACGGCAGGCCATCGGGCAACTGCTTGCCGTCGAGGCAGAGCGTGCGGAGGGAGTGTGTCCGCCCGAGGCGCGCGCCATTGGCGTGTCGCGCGTGGGCCATGCTGACCAGCAAGTGGTCACCGGCACGCTCGAGGAGCTGCGTGCGATCGACTTTGGCGGTCCATTGCATTCACTGGTGCTCATCGGCACTCTCGGTCTCGATGAGGCTGAGCTGCTCGGTGCGTTTGCGATGGCGGCGGCGGTGGCGGCGCGGCTGGACGGTGCGGCAGCCGCCGCCGAGGACGAGGCGGCCGCGCGCGCCGCCGCTGCGCACGCGGGCGAGCGCTTTCAAGTGGATGATGCCACCGACGACGACGACGACCACCACAACGAGGACGAGCCTATTGTTTCTGCTGCTTCGATGCCCTCGGCTTTGCCTACCGCACCGTACGAGCCGGCATTCGACCTCAAGGCGCTCAAGGAGCAGGAGGCGGCGGAGATGAAGAAGAAGATTGAGGAGAACGCTCTCAAGGCCAAGCAGAAGGAGAAGGAAGAGGATGAGAGGATCGCCAAGATGCAGGCGCTCGAGGCCCAGGGCGTCAAGGTGGCGGGCGGCATGCACAAGTTTGACGCGTCCGAGGTCGACGTGAATGGTGGGACGGCGACGGCCGACGAATTTTTGGACGCCTTTGGCTTTGACTGAGGGCCGGCTTTTGGGATGCCTTTGGCTTTGACTCGACTGAGGCCCGCGGCTGCGCTCAGGAATTACTCTCACAGTGAGGAAGGTCAAGGTGGCTGCGCCTAGAACGTAGAAGGTCTTGTCTAGTGGCTGGAGCCGCGCATGATACAATGACGTAGGCTTATGGTACTGATGTAACCGTCGCGCGTCACGTATCTTGTTTGAGAGCGACGGGTCTACTTCATTATTATTATAATTCCTCAAATGCGTAGTTAGCTGTTACATGCGTGTGATCCACGCCACCGTCGCGCCGCGTCCGCTACTCAGCTCCATCAATCGCATCGTCGTGGTCGACATCTTCAGATGCGTCGACCGCACCCTCCGTCGAGGTGGCTGCCGTCATCACGTGCGCAAGGCCATCCATCTCACCTAGCAGCAGCCGCTCCACTAGCCGGTGCTGCTCCGCTACCACCTCCCCCTCCTCCTCCGCCGCCGCCGCCTCCTCCTCCTCGACCAAATTGATGGGCACTCCCGCGTTCGCTCCGATCTTCCTGAGTGCGGCTGCACGCGCCGGCAGAGGCGGCGCCGTGGCGGGCGCTGTGAAGAAGCGGCTCGTCGCACCGTCACACACGTGGCCAAGGGCGTCGAGCCGACGTACCGCTCCGGCTGCCAGCAGCAATCCGCTCGCCAGACCTGTGCTGGTAGCGGAGGCGGAGTCGGCAGCGGCGGCGGAGGAGGAGGAGGAGAGAGCTCCCGCCACGCCGGTCGTAGCACAGGCCTCCGCGCGCCCCTCGAGCGTCTCACCGAGCACTCGCGACTTGCGCTTGAGGGCCGCCCACAACGCCTCGTCGAGTGTGCCCGCCCCGAGCAGATAGGTCACTTGCACGCGCGCGGCCGTCTGCCCGATCCGATGCACACGGTCCTCGGCCTGCAGCAGCGCAGCTGGGGTCCAGTACAATTCGAGGAAGACAACGTGCGAGGCCGCCGTGAGCGTCAGGGCGGTGCCACCGGCCGAGATGGCGATCAGGGCCACGCGGCACTCGGCGCTTTGCTGGAAGCGAAGCACGGCCGCATGGCGCGCTGCAGGCGGCGTCGCGCCATCAATCCGAATGTGTGCCACACAAGCCAGCGCGCCCTCCTCCACTCCATCGAGCACCGCCAAATGATGACCAAATAAGAGGACTTTGGGATGGGAGGCTCGTGACGCCACGAGAGTGCGCACGTATTGGATGAGAGCGGGCAGCTTGGAGATGCCGGTGTCCTGGTACGCGCTCAGCAGCAGCGCGCGAGTCTCGCCGGTGCCACCGCCGCCGCCGCCGCCGCCGCCAGTGGTGCCTCCGCCCCTGCCGCCACCATCCCCGCCGCCACCACCCCCGCCAGCACCACCCCCGCCAGCAGCATGAGCGCCGTGACGAGCGCCATCCACCCCCTCGCCCGCGTTGAGGAGCTTCTCGAGCCTTCGCACGTCGCCCTCGCCCGCATTGCACGGGAGCAGCAGCACCTCCCTCCGCTTGGGAGGCAAGTGCGCGAGCACCTGATTCTTGGTCCTTCGGAGCGCGACGGTGGCAAACATGACCGTATGGAGCTCGGCCAGGTTCGACGCTCCACTCACATCCAGACCGTAGCGCGTGCGCTTGGCATCGCAGAAGCGGTGTGCAAAGCCAGTCCAACTGCCAAAGACCTGGGGCGCGAGGACATGCAGCTGCGTGTAGAGCTCTGACGGCGATGAGAGCGCGGGAGTGCCCGAGAGCAACAAGGCTCGCGAAGCTTGCGCTAGGAGGGGGAGCACAACGCGCGTGCGCTGCGCCGTGCGAGACTTGAGATACTGCGATTCGTCACACACGATCACGCGCGGTGCGAGCAAGCTGAGCGCCGCGGAGCAGCGCACGGCGAGGTCGTACGAGAGCACATGCACGAGGGCAGAGGGCGCGAGAGATGGCGGTGCCGATGCGCCCGCATCGTCGAGAGCGTCGGCGGCGTCGTCGTCGTGGTCAGCGGCGGTGGCGGCGCTTGCCGAGAGAGGTACGTGCACGCGCACGCCCGCATCGTATGCTAGCTCGGGCAGCCAGCGCAGCAGCTCGTCCCGCCATTGGAAGCGTGCGGCCGACGGGCATAGGACCACGGCGGGCCACTCGTCACGGTACAGAGCGAGGGCTCCGATCGCTTGGAGTGTCTTGCCTGATGAGGGAGGCCATCAGAGGCCACCAGAAGCCATCAGAGGCAATCAGAGGCCATCAAAAGCCATCACAGGCCACCAGAGGCCATCAGAGGCCATCAGAGGCCACCAGAGACGGGGTTGGTACGACCGCTTGGAGTCGCTTACCCACTCCCATCTCATCAGCTAGAAGCAATCAGAGGCCATCAGAGGCCATCAGATGCCATCAGAGGCCAACAGAGGCCATCAGAGGCCATCAGAGGCCATCAGCTTACCCACTCCCATCTCATCAGCTATCAGCGCGCGCCCGCGACGGCGCGCGATGAACTCGATGCCCTCGGCCTGGTGCGGTGCAAGGGCAGCGCGTAGTCCCTCGGGGAGACGGTCCAGAACGGTGCTGCGGCCGCTCGCTTGGCGGCCCGAGGTGGCGGGGGCCAGGGTCGCAGCCGCGAGGATCGGGCGTGGTATCTGCACCAGAGTGAGTCGCCAGTGCGACGGGGCGCCGCTGAGCGAGCCGAGCACGGCCTCGTACGCGCTCAACGAGTACGCCGCCACGACGACGCCGGCGTCACGGCTGGCGCTGCCCTCGAGGCGCAGCCGTTCCTCTGGCGGCAGAGCCACCACAGCCACCGAGTCGAGGAGCTGCTGTACGTGGGAGTGCGCGCGAGAGCAGCGCACGGCGAACGCCGTGGGCGACAGCAGCGAAAGCGTGACGGTGATTGGCGATACAGCGGCGTGCGAGGCCGAAGGTGCCGCGTTTGCAGCAGCTTGCGATGCAGGCGCACCGAAGCCCGGTGGCAGTCTTCGTGGCACCTTGGCTGGGTGTGAGCCGACCGACGCGAGTCTCGACGGCACTGGCTGAGAAGATGCACTGCCGCCGCCGGCAGAGCTACTGGGGTGCGTCTGTGGCACAGCCACGGGCCTATCGGGCGAGCGGCGCTTGTTCGTCGCCGAGAAGTTGCTCGGCAGCACTCGCCTTGACTCCGCCATTAAGGTGTGAACGCCGTCGTGGGCACGCACTCGCAACCCAAAATCCTCAAGCCGTGGTGCCGCACGACATCTGGGGAATCGGAAGACAGAACAGTTTTTCTACAACCTCAAGGGCTCACGCGACACCTCAAGGGCGCACCTCATGGCACAAGGCTCAAGGGCGCGCTATGGAGACTCCTCAAGGGCGCGCGCTCAGAAGAGCTTCTGGCCGGTGACGGCCTCCTGCACCACCATGCCCGCAATTGCGATCATGGCGAGGCGCCCGTTGTTGAGCTCCTTGGTCTGCATCTCCATCAGCTCCTTGGGCTCCTTGGGCTTGAGACCGAGCGGATCGAAGCCGAAGTCGCCCGCGGTGTGCGTCGACTTGATGGCCCAGCCCTCGATGTTGGGGTCCTCGAAGGCCGGGAAGATGGAGAAGATCTCGATGACGGCGATGACAGCGACCACCACGGGCCAAAAGGTCTGCAGCGGCGTCTGCTGGAAGGCCGAGAAGGACGGCGCGTCGTCGGTGGCGAAGAGCGGATGCCATTGCTCAGCGACGGGGAAGCCGAAGGCCGCGAGCATTGCAACACGGGCGTGCTTCACCTCCACCTCGCGGTAGAAGCGCACCTTGCCTTCGGTCGCCGCGCCGTTGGCGCCATTGCTGCTCGCGCAAAAGCCCGCGGGGTCGAAGAAGCCAAGCGGGCCGGAGATGCCTGGCAGGGACTGCACGAAGGCGTTCGGATCAAAGTTGCCGGCGGTGGTGAGGTAGGTCGGATTTGCGACGGTGTCCGACAGCACGGGGACCTGCGCGTGCATGGCACGGGATGCGAGCTCGAGTCAGTGGTGATGGCGCTCGCGGATGCGCGCTCAGGATTTAGAAAGCGGGCAAGCATCGGCAGGAGTGTGGGCGATGCTCTCACCGCCTTGTTGATGCGATCAGCCAGGTCGTCGCGCGAGTCCATGCGGAGCGTCGAGCGAGACAGAGCAGACGTAGCGAACGCCGGCGCGGCGGTGCGAGGCATGAAGGACGCAGAGAGCATTATGCCGACGGACGAACGGGATGCAGAGTGTTGAATGGTAGTTTCTCGGTAGTTTCCTCTGAATCTCATTAGGTCTCATCTCGGCTCGCCCGTATAATACACCCTGTGAAATGTGTGGGGGGGACAGTCAGTGACCCTAACGGTCCGTGGCGACCAGGCCCGCCCTCTCGAGCACCGACTCAGTGAAGCCGTACGCCTCGACGTCCGGTCGAGGCGCTTGGTACGAGATGGTGTCGAAGACCCACTGCGGCTTGAGCGGCCTGATCTGGTGCTTGAGGCAGCGCTGCCGGAACTCGGCCTCATGCTCATCGGGATGGCTCTCGCAGAACACGAGCACCTTACTCGCGAGCAACCCGCCCGAGCTTGCGCGACCGTTTGAGCGGCGGCGGGAGGCGGAGGCGGCGGCGAGAGCAGGGAAGCTCTCGAGGGTGTTGGGCAGCTCGGCCAGCGGTTTGGCGCCCATCAGGCCGAGCAGCTCGTGCAAGTCCTTCTCCTTGAGCTCCCGGATTGGCCCGTGCAGCACGTACTGATGGTTCGCAAGGAGGGCTGGCTTGCCTTGCAGCTTGCGAAGCCGCCCGTTACGTGGCGCGCCACGACCCATGCCATTGGCCATCTGGGTCGACATGTCGCCGGCGAACTCGAACCGTTGCTCATCAACGTAGAAGCCCGCGCGTTGAGTCGAGAGTACCCAGCCGAACCGGACGACCCACTGGCCCGTGAGCACGGCTCGTAAATACTTTTGGGTGCGCGCGGCGCATCGTGTGCGTCCATCGGGCGCGCCGCCTCGAGCGCTCAGGGCAGCGCGCGCGGCATTCGAGCCTGCCTGCTTCTCGGCGGCCACCAGATGCGTCACCGCTGGCTTCCACTGCTTGGCCACGCTGCCACCAAGCTGACGCACGAGCCGCTCCACATGGCGCTCCTGCTCGGCGTCGAGGCCCGATGTGCAGATGCACGGCGAGCGGATCTCGGATGGAGCAGGTTCCTCATCGTCCTCGTCCTCCTCCGCCTCCGCCTTCATCTCCCCCTCCACCTCCGCGTCTGGCAGCGGCGGCGGCAGTGGCGGCGGCGGCGGCAGCGGCGGCGGCGGTGGCGGCTCCTCCTCCTCCTGCTGCTGCCTCGTGCCAGACGGCGGCAGCGGCGGCGCTGACGGCACACGAGCCGGTATTGCAGGCAGCGCTGGCAGCGCAGACGACGCCCAACACAGCGCATCCGCCTCGGCCACCTCGGCCTCACCGAGCGGAGGAGTACCCACATCGTGCCCGCGCAGGCTGCACCGCCGCTTTGGAGGATGCGCTGCTGCTGCTACGGAAGGCGCCGCATCCTCCGCCTCCGCCTCCGCCTCCGCCTCCGCCTCCACCTCCACCTCTACCTCGCGGCGGCTCTGCTTGGGGCTGCGAGCACCTTCCGAGGGCCTGCCTGGCGCGTTCGCGCGTACCTCCTCTGCTGGTGGCGCAAATGACGCTGACGCTGCTGTTGCTGCTGCTGCTGCTGCCGTCCGTGCCGCATCCTCGAGGGGCAACGGGGGCACCTTGCAAAACCCCAATGTGCCCTGGAGCCCGCCGGGGCCGTGCTGCGCACCGATGAGCGCAGCGGTCACGCGCAGGCGTTTCTCGATGAACAGCAGCCGCGCCTCGAGCACTTCGCGGTGATCTCTGTCGGCAACGACGGGGGTGGGAACGACGGATAGGGCTGGCGGCGGCACGGCCGCAGCGGCAGAGGGTGACGCAGCCTTGGATGGCACCGGCTCGACGAGCTTCGAACTCACACGCGATGCCGCGAGCACCTCGCAGAAGCGCGACACGGTGCTGCTGAGCACCGTGTCCCGCTGGCCGACGTCCTTTGGATAATAGGGCTGCCGGCAGAGGGCGCAGCGCCCGCTCGTGCTGAGGCAGCGCTTGCAAAAACGATGGTAGCACGGCAGAACGTGCGGGTCGTCAAAGTACTGGTTGCACACCGTGCAGGTGAGGAAGGACTCGAGAGGGTGCGTTGTGGCCGCCGCTGCCGGTGCGGCTTCTAGCGATTCTTTCATTCTGCTCCAGCAGGAAGGAAGCAAAAAGTTCACAGCGTGCGCGCGTGAACTCCCGGAGGGGGACGTCCGAATCGTGTGCCGCACCCTAGAATGTATGATGAAATCTGCTGCATTGACGCAGTGCTTGCTTATTTCGACGAGGCACGTGGAGATCGATTTATCTCCCGCGCAGCCTTGGGATACTGGCGCTTGTTGCAGGCGCTTCCTGCCTGCCGCTGGCGCGGCGTACCTCGCGGCGGCCGCCATGGTCAAGTTCGGCCAGGTCGTCGACATCCGGGCGATCGCCGAATGGCGTCAGCACTACTTGAGCTACGAGAAGATGAAGCGCATCATGAAGCAGATTCCGTCGAGTAAGACCGAGGACGACGTCTCGATAGCCGAATCGTCACCGAGGTCATCAAGGGCATCGCGTGACGATTCCGCTGGGATGCCCTTGATGACCATGAGCGCCTCGAAGCTGGCGGAGATAGAGCACTCCTTCAACGAGGTTCTCGACGCCGATGTGGTCCGAATGAATACACACGTCAAAGAGCAGCATGATAAAATCAGGAAGAGCATGGAGGTACTATTGCAGCAGAATGCATTCAGCGTATACAAAGCCAGCCCCACAACGCAGTCATACAACGCGTCGGAGCGCGCAGTCGATCAGCAGCTGGTAACAAGTACGTACTGCGCGTGCGCCAGGCTGCGCTCGTTCGTCCTCGTGAACCACGAGGGTATCCGCAAGATTGTGAAGAAGCTCGACAAGCTGATCGGAGGCACGCCACGGCAACCACAGATTCTGAAGCGGCTGTCCGCCGAGCCCTTCTACACCGGGCTGAGCGAGATCGAGGACTGGATGGTGGCGCTCGAGCAGCTGTGCTCCAACGCCGAGGCGGTGCTCAGCATGAAGGCGGAGGGTCGCAAGCAGTGCGCCCCGCAAGCTCCGGTCTCCTCGACACCGCGTGTTTGGGGTGTGGTGGCCTCGGTGCTGGTCGCGTGCGCCGTCTTGCTGCTGACGCCGTTGCTGGACCCGGATGGCAATAACGAGTTCGAGAAGCGATGCGCGTGCGTTCTCTTAAGCATCATCACGCTCTGGCTCACCGAGGCGCTGCCGTACTTTGTGACGTCCTTGCTCGTGCCCGTACTGGTCGTTCTGGGTCGCGTGATGCCCGCGGAGCCCGAGGAGCACACGGGCAAGCACGGGGACGTGCAGCACGACACCACCGACGATTCCGGCTCCACGCCGGCCATGGAGGCCGCGGACGCCGCCAAACTGCTCCTCTCCTCCATGTTCGGGTCTCCAGTCATCTTGCTCGTGCTCGCTGGCCTCGTCGCCGCGGCCGTGGTGAGTCGCTGCCAGCTAGAGCTCCGTCTTGCGTCGGCGCTGAGCGAGTGGCTGGGCCGCTACCCGCTCGCCTTCATGCTGGTGATCATGCAGCTCGGTCTCGCGACGTCCATGTGCGTCTCCAACGTGACCGCGCCCATCCTGCTGCTCAACGTGCTCACTCCTCTCCTTCGCGAGATGCCCGGCGGCTCGCGCTACGCCAAGGCTCTGGTGCTCGGACTCGCTTTCTCGTGCAACCTCGGCGGCATGCTCACGCCCATCGCGTCGCCGCAGAACGCGGTGGCGCTGCAGGCGCTCGCGTACAGGGGAGCCACCATCGGCTTTGGTACCTGGTTCCTCGTGGCTCTCCCAATCGCGGAAATTGGGCTGCTCCTTGTGCACGGCCTGCTGCTGCTGCTGCTGCGTCCGTTTGATTGCGCCCAGCTGCCGCGCATCTCCATCGAGAAGAAGCAGAAGCTCGGCCGGCGGGAGCTGTCAATGCTCTGCTGTGTTATGGCGACCACTGTGCTCTGGGCGACGCTCTCGTTCCCGCCGCTGCACGACACGTTTGGCGACCCTGCGGTTGTTGGGTTGGCGCTCGTGGTCGGCTCGTTTGGCTCTGGCTTCCTCACGAAGGACGATTTCAACGGGCTGAACTGGCACTTGCTCGCCCTCATCGGAGGGGGCAATGCCCTCGGGCTCGCCGTCTCCAAGTCAGGTCTGCTCCACCTCGCTTCGCATTCGCTGCTCAAAGCGCAGCTGTCACTCGGTGGGACCAGTGTGTGGCTGCTCACCGCGGAGCTCGTTGGGGCGATGCTGGTCATCACGTCGTTTGTCTCTCACACGGTCGCCGCGATTGTGACGATGCCGCTCATCGCGTCGATTGGCGCGCACGCGGGCGCTCCCGCCCAGATCGTCTTTTGCTGTACTCTGACGTGCTCCGCCGCCATGGCGTTGCCCATGTCCAGCTTCCCAAACGTCAACTCACTGCTCGCTGAGGATGATTACGGGCGAGCGTACGTCAACGCGGCCGACTTTGTGCTGGTCGGCTTACCGGCATCCATGCTCGTCTCCGCGCTTTCGGCCACGCTCGCCTTCTGGCTCATTGGGCTGATGCTCTGACGAAGCTCATTTTCGGCCACGCTCGCCTTCTGGCTGATTGGGCTGGTGCTCTGACGAAGCTCATTGGGCTGATGCTCTGACGGCGCGCCGCCTCGGCCGTCCGGACGTCCACCGCTGCTGGGAGGCGGCGTCGAGAAGAGCCTGCGAGGACGAGGACGCCATCGGGCTTCGGATGTCCGATGCAGATGTGCACATATTTGCACAGATTTGCACCACGCATGTCCAACAATTAGCAGGCCGCCAGGGCACCACGCTCATCTCAAGGCACGGGGGCACAGAAGTGAGGTGGGGAGGGCGCCGACGGGTAGATGCAAGCGAGGCTGCTGAACCTTTGCCGCTGTGGTTGAGAGGTGCAACCACGATTTATCCCCGGGCGGGGAGTAGCACATACAAGGTGGTACTTCATGACGATGAGCTCCGATGGCTACGGCGTACTGAGTGTGTGGCGCCTCAGAGCCCCGGCGTTTCGCGTCGTATAGCCCTGCGTATGGGCGTGTTGCGCTTGGCTGCAAGCTGCATATTACGCCTCCGCGTATGCCGCAGCGCCTGGGTTTAATATAGGCAAGCACGTATAGCCGTATAGGGCGTGTATCGCGTGACTCCATGCGCTCTGGGTCAGTTTAGCGTACATGTACAGCTGTATGTGGCTTTCGCGTATAGTTAAGGCTCTTCTCCATCGCTCGCGCCGCGTTTCCCACAGAAAGCGTACGGTATAGTTCGACCGGTAACCAAACATACAGTTGTGTACCGGCGCAGCGCGTGAAAGGCCGTTCGCGGCATGCTGTCATGCAAGTCGGCTTGCCGTGTTTCATGCAATGTCTCGACTTGCGGCTGGCGGTGCTGCGCGCTCTTCTTTCCAAAGCATCCGTTGAGGCGGAGGTGCAACTTCTTTGGCAAACGGGCGCACGGCGTGCCAGAGTGCGTTGCTCTATTGCAAAAGGCAGCCAAGAAAAGGCCAGGCACACACGTTTGTCGACCAGCGCCGTGGGCTGAGGCAGCACCGGCTGGCGCTCCTATTCGAGTGGCAATCGCAATTGCAGGAGGCTTACGGCACTGGCAACGGTGCTCGCGCAACCTGGCAACCGAGCAGATGCTAAAGCAATCGCCGCCAGCTGGCATCTTCCTTGCCTCTTGGTTCGACCGCGAATCGGAGTGCGTGCTTGGTCTCGAACATGGAGGCCACGGAGCGGCGGAAGCTGCCGTTCGCAAGTCGTTTTACAAGGCCGGCCTTGCTCTCAATGGGCTTTGGCTAGGCGAGTACGCGAGGCTGAACACGTCGATTCTGGGCCCGGACCCGGAATCGTGGCACCTCCACCTGTACTCGCAGTACGTACTCTGGGAGCGCGCACTGAGCTTGGTGGGCCCAGAGTACGACGTCATCGTCAAGACGCGGCCCGATGCGTACCTGTACACTTACCTCACCAAACTCAGCTGGCACCGGGATGCGGCCACCGGACAATTCATGATGAGCCTCCTAGGACAACCGATGCTCGTGCGCAACTCGAGCATTTTTGCATTTGTGTCTCCTTATGTCGAAGGCGCCATCGACGACACTGTCATTATCGGAACTGCATCTGCTGTGCGCCTAGCCGCTGGAGATAAGAAACGATCTATCGACGCCGGGGAGTATGCGATCAGCGACGCGCAGTATTGGGAGCGCTCACGCGTGGAGATGTGGTCGTCGCTTCTCGACCCCGATCCCCCACGAGCCCAGTGTACACCCGAGCTCCTATCGAGGGGCGAAGCTTCTCGTCCCCGCTGCACCACGCATCCGATGCACCCTGCTGCTTGGCGGAGCCCCTCGGCGGAGTCCTTCTTCTTGCAGCACTTGTTCCATCGCAGGCTGAGTGTCTACTGTTTGGGCGGCCGCGCGCTGTTGATGAATGTGGAGACTTGCTCGCGTTGCTTGCTACCCAATGGCACCGGAATGATGTATGGCCATTGGTCGCGTAGAGCCAACATATCATGGTCTCGGGTGGATGAGGCGACTCCGCTGACGGGTCCACGGCGATCATCACGTAGACGGAGGTTCAGGACGGAGACTCGGAATGCGGTCCACCAAGAGGCGGCCGAGGTGGTCCACCAAGAGGTCCGCTGCGTGCGGGTCAGTTTGGGCGAGCAGGACTTGGCATGCTCTATGAAGAACGGCTGAAAGAAAAGTAGAAGCAAATAGTAGAGAACTCGGCACTATGGCACAGTTGCCCGAGACTCGATACCCCCCGTACGGTACGATACCGCAGGCTTTAAGGTTAAGGTTTAGCCTTTAGCGCCTCCCTGTCGTGTAAACTTTAACGGCTCCATGTGTACGCGACTACGGCTTTGCGCTCCGTGCGCGATGCGGATGACAAATTGCAAATTAGATATTGACCACAGCCATTGATGAAATGAATCGCGTCGGATACACCGACTGTCGTGCTCGCCACTGAGCTCGCCACATGCTGAGAAGTGACGAGATGGCTCGGCGGGGGCCTTGTGGTCGCACTTGCGGCACGAAGTGCACGCCGGTGCATCTCACACAAGCCAGGATCGCACGGGAACTTCCACTCGTCTGAGTACCAGCCTCTACTCCATCTCTAAATCTTGCGTCGCGGGCCGGGCGTCTTGTGGCCTGCCGACGTGCGCGCTTTGAGCCGATCCTTGCGCACCTGCCGCTGCATCGGCGACTCGCTTGCCCCTTTGGGTGAACGGTGCGAGTGACGCGACGACAACGACTCGCCGGAGCTTGGGCTCGCGGATGGGTGCGCGGGCGGCGGCGTCAGCTCGCTCGCCGACACGGGCGAGAGCGAACAGGTCGCCTCAAACAAGAGGGCGTCGTTCGGCAGCTCCAACTCGGCCGGCACAAGGCTTGAAGCCGAGCTCGAAGAGGTCTCGGCGGCAGAGTCTCCGTCGAGCTCAATGCCCGCCGCTGCGCTTGCATTCACCGCCGCGAGATCATCGAGCCACGCCTCAGCCTCGGCGAGCCGCTTCTTGATGAAGTCCATCGCATGCGGCCCCGCCTCCTCGACAGCCGCTCGCGCCTCGTCCACACACCGCTTGAGCTCTTCATGCTGCGCGAGCGAGAAGCCGCGCCACAACTCTTCTGCGGGAGCCACGGAGCTGCAGCTGGGGACCATCGCCGTGGTCGGCGGCGGCACGGGAGCGCCGGTCTCGCCAGTCTTCTTCTTGAGCTCCTTTTCGAGTGCGCGCAAACTCAGAGCACTACTCTTGCCCCCCGCACGTTTGGAAGGGGGGCTCGACGGGGTGCCGTCTCGGGCGCCGCCGCCGCCATTGCCACCGGGCGCTTGCTTCCGAGGAGAAGCGGTCCTCTGTTTGGTAACCGACAGCTTGTGCCCAGCCGCTGGCAGCAGCGCGCGTGCCAAGGCACGATCGGCAGCCCCCTGGCGGCGCGCGGCTCGCGCGGCCTCGTCAATAGCAGCCTGCTGCTGCTCACGAGCCTGGTGCTGAGCTTCGAGCTTCTGGCGACGATTCTCGCGCTGCACCATCGTATTCATAGCCAGCTTCGCTAATTTTTCGTGTCGCTCCTCTGCCGTTGGGCGCACGATCCGCTCGATCGCAAGCTCTTCGGCGGCCGCCCGTAACGTCTCGGCGTCCGTCGCAAGGAGCTGCACCGCATGCCAACACTTAGCAAACAGCGCATTGTCCAAGGGCGTCGCGCCCCACGAGTTCTGCGCCTCGCGGTCGGCGCCCGCCTCAAGGAGCATCTGGATGGCGACGCCATTGTCCTTGCGTGCCGCCCAATGGAGCGCCGTCGATTTGTCGACGCTATTCTTGGCGTGCACGTCGGCGCCTGCATCGAGAAGCATCGCCACAATCTCATTGTGGTGGCGACGGGCAGCATGGTGCAGCGGGCAGCAGCCGTCAGCGTCACGCGCGCCTACTACGCTCTCCAAGTCGCTGCTGAACGCGAGGAGCACCTCGACAATATCGCCGAATCCACGCTTGGATGCCCAGAGTAGCGGCGTGGTCCCCTGAGCGTCCTTCATTTGGATCAGCTCTTCGATGACGGACGGCGTAATCTCCTCGAACATCTCCTGAAGGGCCCCCACTCGGTGGCCGCGCTGCACGGCAAGCCAGACCACCTGCTGCTGATGCACGAGCTTCTCTTGGCGCAGGCCAGCCCACGTCATGAAGCCCCGTCGCACGTTTCCGTACAGGAAGCCACGTGCGGCGCTCTCGACCTTGTGAACGAACAGGGCGTGTTCGTGCAGCTTCTCGAGGGCCTTGAGCATCGAGGCGGAGGCCGGGTTGAGTCGGGCGAGGACGCGGCGGGTACGCTCCTCCGCCGTGCGCGCCGCCGCACTTGACTCATTCCAGTGGAGAAGCGCAAGGCGCATCTGATACGGCACTTGGACGGCCGTGAACTTTGCCACCGCTGCCTGTCGCGCCCGCCTGGCAGCGGCATGGTCGCGCAGGCGCTCGAAGGCCTTGTACTTATCGGCTGTCGGGTTGGCAAACGCCTGAAAGCAAGCAGAGTACTTGCACCTGTGGGCGAGCTTGACGAGGCGCTTCCTCATCATACGATCCGCCTCGTAGTCCACGCGCCAGCGCCCAAAGGCGCGCGACTGTCGGCAAGTCTCGATCTCGGTGATGATCTGGAGCTCTCGAGACCACGTGGCACTCGCGACGTCGTACCACTGATCGAATCCTTTTCGTCGGTAAGTCCTGATGAAGAAGGCACGGCAGCGAACCCATGCGAGCTTCTTCTCCCACGCCTCTTCGGTGACTGCCTTCCACGTGCGCCACGCCCGAGACTCTTGGTGATGGGCCAGGATCGTGAGAGCATAGTGCTTCGCGAGTTTCATCGCCTCGGCGGCCTCAAGTTGCCTTCGCTCCTCTTCCCGAGCCAAGGCCTCCTCATCGACGCCCAGTAGCGCCGTCCTGGTGGCCAGTACCATCTCGGCCACTGCGTGTTGGAACGGCTCGAAGCAATGCGGGGTGTGGGTCACTTCGACGATGGCAGTCGCTGTGCTAGGGCTCTGCCACGACGCTTGAGAGTCCAGGTCTGCTCTTGCAATAGTAGCGTCCACGGCCACCCACGCATCCTTAGCGGTCTCCCAGGCGGCTACGGCCTCAGCTTCCTTGACCACGAACTTGGCTGCCAGTTCCCTCTCCGTTTTACGTTTCTCCGCCCGCTGATACGTAAGGTAGGCGGCCACTCCTCCCTGGATCTCCGCCGCCGCACGCGCAGAATCCTTCTCGACCTCCGCCTCGTCCTCCTCGAGGGATGAAGCGAGGGATGGGTCTTCGGAGCTAGAACGCACGGGGGGGGCTAGGCTGTTTTTGCCTGGCGTGGCACCCTGGGGAGGTGCCTCCGACGGCATGGGATGGCACACAAATGGAAGGTCCGGTGCCCACTCTGCATGCGATACGAAGCCATGCGGTGGGCGTGGCGTCGCAGCCGCCGCGATCGCAGACGGGCTCGCGGCGCTCGTGGCCATGGCCGCGCGGGTGAGCTTTGAGCCCGCCCTGGGCGAAGAGGTGGTGGCGGTAGAGAACAGTGAGGGGATCTGGACGACGAGGGGGGGCTTGGGATCCGAGGGCGCCCGCGACGACGCCGTCTGATGCTCGTGCGACGGACGGCGCCCACGCACAGGATCGGGATTAGGGGGTTGAGTCGAGAGGAGGGTGTTCGCCAGGGTGTTTGCACGAGTTGGCGGTGGTGGACGAGGAAGAGGACGCGGATCGCGCAATCTCCCCTCCTCGAGATCCTCGTCGAGATCATCGAGATCCTCGAGACGCAAGTACCCGGGCTTGCCTTTGCCATTGCCGCCGGCACCACCGGCACCGCCGCCGGCACCGCCAAAAGGTGCGGCTCTTCGCCAACAGACGCAGAGCATTGTCATGACGAGCAGCAGCGCGCCCAGCACGTGGTGGATTCCCATAGCGACCATCATCGGGGCCATAAGCCCGCCGAGTGCCATAGTAGGAAGGTCCTCCAATGGGAGCTTCGGGACTTTGGGGAGTGCGAACATCGAGGGGTGTCTGGGTGGCTTGCTCGGGTGGGGTGGACGCGGGGGCGGCGGGGGCGATGGCGGTGGAGGCTGTGTCGGGGGCATCGGAGGCCGAGGCGGAGGCAGCGGCGATGGTGGCGGCGGTGAGGGCGATGGCGGCGGTGGCGGCGGCGATGGCGGCGGCAAGGGTGGCGATAGTGGCGGTGGCGGTGGCGGCGATGGCGGCGGCGGCGGTGGTGGTGGTGGTTGCAACGGCGGCGGCGGTGATGGGGGAGATGGCGATGGCGGGGATGGCCTTGATGGCTGAGCAAGCTCAACATAGTCAGAAAGCTCAGGCTCATTCACCATTACGGATTCAGAATCTGTCATGGAGTCGGCCACGAGTGCTGCGCGTCAGCGAGAGTTGCGAGCGAGCCCGAGCGACACGAAGACCCCGACGCTGCGCGGGCCTCGCACCCGGTGCGAAAAAGATGCGAAACAAAAGACTTTCCCAAAAGAGACTTAATCGACGCGTCGTTTTGGGCTTTTTTTACGACGATAGGGGATGGAGTGTGAGCTGATAAGGGGCGTCCCTGCGAGTTCCGGCCGCCGCCACCACACACCGTGGGAGCAAGCCTGCGACTCTTGATGGAACGGTGCGAACTCTAACCTACCTAACGCGTGTTCTTTGTCCTCCCGAGGAAATCAGCCACGCGCACGTCAGCGAGGTCCTTCATCACGACTTCCTGCACGGTCATCACCGTCCTCGACACGCCGGCAAACGGGAGCGAGGTCCGAGCGTCGAAAACGCCTGGCTGCCCAAGCGGCCGCGATGGAGGTGTGCGATGCATCGGGGATGGCGCCCAGGATGGCGCCGGCCGGTGCTCCTGGTAAAAGCAGACGGCTCGCTTGCGGGCGGCTTCGCCCCGTCGCAGCGGCCGCACGCCCTCGGATTCTTCGCGCACGAGAAAGTGGCGACCTTCAATCCGTGCGCGCGTGAGCCGCCACGGCGGTAACGGCGGATCCGGAACGGGGACCGGCCTTTTGTCAACGAGGCAGGCTTTGGGCCGGTAGGCCCACCGCCTTGCAAACGAATGGTCGCCCTCTTTTGCGGGCCACGTGCGAGGCAGCAATGGCTGCATCAACGCGTTGAGCTGCTCAACATGGCGCTTGCCGATGAGAGTGGGTGCACTGCGGGTGCTCGAGACGGCGCTCCGCTGCAGGCGCTGCACGGCCGTCGTTGCCGAAGACGCCACCTTCAGGGCGGCCGCTGCGGAATGCTCGATCGCCGTCTCGACCACCCGTTCGTCCAGGGGGCCCGTGCCCTCGATCGTGGAGCCCGTTGCGTCCCGCTTGGCCTCCATCCATCCCATCTGCAGCCACGACTGAAATTCCGTCACGTCGACCGACTTATTACTACCCGCGATCGTGTTGAAGAGCTCGATCACCACGTCGCGGAGCGTCTCCCATAGATCACCCGGGTCGTTGACGAGTCGCTTGAGCATCGAGAGGAACTCTTGTTTTGAGAAGCTCGCGTCATCGCCTGCGTACCCGCGGATGAGATCGATGGGCGCGATGGCCGCTCGGATCAACGCGAGCTGCAGCGCGTGGCGCAGACGGTTTGCGTCCCACTCGCCCGTCCACTTGGGAGCATTCGCGAGAAGGCCCGTGCGCAGTGTCAGCTTCCGAGCACGCGCTCTGCGACTGGCGCCACCGGCCAGCCAAGCCACAAATTCGCTGTCGCCAATGATGCCGCTGCCGTCGCCGTCTATGTCGTCGTAAAGTTCCTTTTCGAGCGCCTCCTGATTCGGCGGCATCCCAATTCGCGACATGGCCAAGTGGAAGTTGTGTCGTCCGAGGATAAAGTTGGTACCGCCGCTCATGGCGCGGTAAAGGTCGCTCGCTCGAGCAGGAGCGCAACTCTTGAGCTTCTCGAGCACTTGCTCTCGGATGGACTCTTTGCTCTCGGGGCGCAATGTCCAACCTGTAGTATCCACTTCCACCGCTCTTTGCGCCGCGTCGAACGCCATTGCTCGTATGAACCGCTTGGCGATGGGCGAAAGCAAGCGCTGTCCGAGCATTATCTTCATCTCTGAGTAGCTGACCTGCCCCGAACCATCCGGATCGAGCTCTATGAAGACGTCGTGCGCAGCTGCTCCAAAGCCGAGCTCCTCGGCAGCTGTGCAGAATTCAGTGATGGTCAACGCGCCCCTGCCCGATTTGTCGTACCGACGGAAGACGGAATCTATCCCGGTACCCGTTTCCTCTTGCGCGTACTTGAGTGTCCACAGGAAGAGCTCGTTCATGGAGATCTTACCAGACTTGTCCGTGTCGATGCTGTCGAAGAGCTCTCTGATTTCTTCCTTGGAAGAGGTTGCGAGCATCTTGGTTGGCACTATCCGACTCGAAAACTCGCCAAACGTGACCTCTCTGTCGCCCTCCACGTCTGCCTCAAAAAAGAGACTGGCCAACTCGCGAGAGAAGCCCAGATTGCTTCCCGCAACGGATTGCCGCCGACTCATGTGCGGGAGCGCCACGCGTGTGCTCGATCGGACACAGCCCCCTGAGCAAAGAGCGGACGGAGTGCAGCGGAGAACATGCTGCCCGCGTGAAAGGACGAAACAGTCGCCGACACCCGCCCAAAACTCACAACGTTCCACAAGGAGACCCCTCTCCTCCAAGTGTGCCGTTGACCTAGGTCTCCAAGCGTCGTCGAGAGTTCCTTCCAGGAATCTTTGTGCCCGTGAAGGCGCATCTTCGCGGACGGCGGCCCGCCATCACCATGCTCGCTGTGCTCTGCATTGCGAGCACGGGCCTCGCGATGCGCCTACGTTTTTCGGTTCCTCGCGCCACGTCCGCGGTGCGCCAGATTCACCATGCGCAGCACGCGCAGAGTGCTGAGCTTCTCATCTTACAAGCCGAGCTCGAGGCTGCCAACCCGAGATTGACGGATCTGCCGGAGGAGCTCTACTTGACCGTAGATGAGGATGGAATTGTGCGCACGCGCCGGTCATCCGGTGGCGCTCTGGACGGCACTGTTCACGGCCCATTTTCAGCAGACTCGGCGAGGCTCGCGGCCAAATGTCTGCGGCGGCTCCGCAGCGCGGAGGCCACGAGAGCGGTGCTGCCCGTCGCACTCAACGAGCGTGCCGGCGCAGTGGACGCTCCAGTGCGCCTCGGCCTCAGCGGTGCGGCCGTGCGCGCCATGCTCGCCGGTGCTCTCGCCGCGCGTCGCCGTGTCGAGGCGCTCGAGGCGGTGCAAGCTTGGCTCGGGCTCGACGGCCCGCCGCGGCTGCTCGAGGCGTTCGACGTTTCGCACTTTGGCGGCGAGTACACTGTGGTCTCGAGCGCCGTGCTCGTCGACGGCGAGCCCGCGCCTGCTCGCCACCAGCGCTGGCCGATCCAGAGGGCACCCGCGGCCGACGACTGCGCGGCACTTGTCGAAGGCCTTCGGCGCCGTTTCGCGCCAGCACCGCAGGTCGGGTGTGGGAAGGTGGGGGGTACGGGGGGCGGCGAGCTTGAGGATGATGATGGGGCGGCATCCACGGCATGGTCACGCTCGCCAACGTCCCGTCCGCTGCCGCATCTCATCCTCATCGACGGCGGCAAAGGGCAGCTCCACGCCGCACGCTCGGCGCTGGCGACCACTGAGGCTCGCCACGTGCCCTTAATCGCTCTGGCAAAGGGGAACGAGACCGTGTATGGATTCCACACGATTGGCGCGGCCGCCAGAAATCAGGGCGGTGGCGGTGATGGCGTCGAGTCGGCAAGCTTGCTGTGGCTCACCCCCGAGAACGCCGACCACGAGGCGAGTGTGAAGCATGCAATCGACCACGAGGCGAGTGTGAAGCATGCAATCGACCACGAGGCGAGTGCGGACGCAACGTCCGCCGTTGGTAGCGCCGTTGGTAGCGCCGTTGGTAGCGGCATTGGTAGCGGCATGCCGTGGCGCTCACCGGCCGGTGGCGCCGAATCGAAGCCACTGCTGCTGCTGCGCCGCGCGCGGGACGAGGCGCACGCCACGGCGCTCGAAGGCCACCGGGCGCTCCGAGAGGCGGCTGCGCTCGAGTCGGCGCTCACGGCCCTCGGCGGGACGAGTGGCATCGGAGCGACGCGGCGTGCGGCGCTGTTTGACCATTTCGGGACGTATGCCGCCCTTTGTGAGGCGGATGTGGAGGCGCTTCGGCGCGTACCGGGCATCGGGAGGCGCCTTGCAACCTCCATCGTGGCCGGCCTGCAACGCGCCAAGGCGAGCCAGGGCGCGCTCGGCACGACGCCCTCTACCGGTCGCATTCCTCTCTCACGCCCTCTGCCGCCGGTGCTGCGGCTGCGGACAGACCCACGCCCCCCTCCCCCTCCTCCTCCATACTCACCACCCCCCCCCCGCTGCTGGTCACACAGGTCCTGCGGCTGCCGACAGACCCACGCTGGACGACGGCCTCGACGACCGCGGGTGCCATTGCGGCGAGCGCCAAGCGGCAGCGCCGGTTGATGGCGCACCGGCTCGGGATCCGCGGGCACCAGCTGGACACCGAGGAGGCCGCCGACGAGGCAGCGCTGCGGGCGACGCTCAGCACGGCGCTGCGCTTCCTGCATGAGATTCAACTGACGAGGCGGCCGCGCGAGCCGGCGCCCACGACGGCGCCCTCGAGTCTCGACGACATCATGGGTGGCCTCACCGACGCGCCGTTGCTGTCGCCGTTGCTGCCGCCCACGCCAGCCCCTTTGCTCACGCCGTCGCCGACAGCGTCGCTCAAGTCGTCGGTGCCGTCCCTATCTGCGGAGACGCTCGCGGCCTTCGAAGAGGTCGACGCGGGTGTCGTCGAGGCGGCGCGAGAGGCGAAGCGAGAGGCGGTAGAGAGCTTCGTTGGGCGAGACGACCTTCGCGCCCATCGGTCGTTTGATCTCCGCTCGATCTGGCCACCGACTGCTGAGCAGCGGGGAGTGGTCGAGCGCCTTGCTACGTCCCTCGCGGCGCCCAAGGTGGGTCCACGGCGTCTTGTCCTCAAAGGGGCTACGGGCACGGGGAAGACCTTTGCGATGGCACAGCTCATTGCGACCACCGGCAGGCCGACCCTCGTCCTTGCGCCCAACAAGGTGCTCATCACGGCGCCCCGTACCTGAGGATGGCCTCTGACGGCCACTGATGGCCTCTCTCATTGCATGCAGGTGCTCGCGGCTCAGCTCTGGGCGGAGCTGCGCGGCTTCTTTCCCCACAACGCCGTCGAGTACTTCGTGTCCTATTATGACTACTACAGGCCAGAGTCCTATCAGCCCACCGCTGACGTGTACTTGCAGAAGACGGCCTCGGTGAATGAAGACATCGACCGGCTTCGTCATGCCGCCACCGCGGCGCTGCTCTCGCGCACTGACGTGGTGAGTGCTCTGCGTGATCCTTCTCTGATGACCGCTCCTCTGATGACCTCTCATCTGATGACCTCTCTGACGACCTCTCTGATGACCTCTCTGATGGCCTCTCTGAGCACGCCCCGTATCGCCCCACAGGTGGTCGTCGCCTCAGTCTCTTGCATCTACGGGCTGGGAGTCCCTGACCAGTACCAGGAGGCAGCCCTTCCGCTGCGTGTGGGCCACACGCTCCCGTCCCTCACGCACTTACTCGCGGCGCTGCAGCGCTTGCAGTATGAACCTGTGGCCGACACGCGTGCTAAGCCCGAGCGCGGCGAGTATAGCCTGGCGGCGGTGGGAGGTGGCGGTAGCACGGACTATGAGCTGCGTGTGCATCCGGTCGCCTCCGAGGTGGCGGTGCGTGTGCGGCTCGCATTGCAGTTCCCCCAGCAAGCGGACCATTCACAGCCAGCGGACCATTCACGGACAGCGGACCATTCACGGGCAGCGGACCATTCACGGACAGCGGACCATTCACAGCAGGCGGACACGTCTCCACAGGTAGCGCCGATGGCGGAGGTGGCGGGGGGCGGCGCCGTCCAGGTAATGGCCATCATGCGAGATCCAATCTCCGAAGCCCCCACAAGCGCTCTGATCGACGAGGAAGACGAAATCGCAGCGGTGCTTGCCGTGGCGGAAGCGACTGCGGCGGCGGACGGCGCCGGCGCCGTCCCAAGCGCCGTCTCAAGCGCCGCCGACGAGCTCGTCCTCTTCCCCGCCTCGCACCACGTGCTGCCCGAGAGCGAGCGCGCGCGTGTGCTGCACGACGTCAAGGCGGAGCTGGATGCTCGTCTTGCCTCGCTCCGGGCGGATGGCCGGCTGGCCGAGGCGACTCGTCTTGAGGGGAGGGTGTGTGCCGACCTTGAGGATTTCGTTCACAAGGGATACTGCAAGGTGGGATGCCCGTGACTTTTGATGGGGCGCTCACTCCGAGTGACTTATGATTGCCTCTGATTGCCTCTGATGGGGCGCTGATGGCCAACTAGATTGCGTCTAATTAGCCTCTGGTTGCCTCTGCTTGGCCCAGGGCCTCGAGAATTACTCGCGTCATCTCGCTGGTCGACCGGCCGGTGCCGCCCCCCTGACCTTGCTGGACTACTTCCCCCCGGAGTATCTGTTGCTTGTGGACGAGTCACACGTGGCGCTGCCACAGGTGCGGCTCGAGTGACGCTGATGGACAATCCCCCCCAATACCTGACCCAACCCCAACCTCAACCCCAACCCCAACCCCAACCTCAACCCCAACCCCAAACTCCCATCCCAACCCCCCATCCCACCCCCCCATCCCACCCCCCCATCCCCAACCCGATCTCCGAATTGCTGATGAGTCGCGCGCCCCTGCAGCTACGCGCCATGTACCCGGCCGATCGGCGCCGAAAGCTCTGCCTCGTCGAGCATGGCTTCCGGCTGCCCTCGGCGCTCGATAACCGCCCCCTCACGCACGATGAGTTTTGGGCTCGCGTACCGTCGGCGGTCTTTGTGTCGGCCACGCCAGGAGCGTTCGAGCTCGCGCATGCAAGGGGCGCTCGGTACGGCGCGAGCGAGGCGGGGGGGGAGGAGGGGGAGGAGGGGGGGTGAGGAGGCGATGGGGTCGCTACCAGAGCTTGTGCTGCGACCAACGCACATTGTGGACCCACAGGTGGAGGTGCGCTCGCATATGAGCCTCTGATGGCCTCTGATGGCCTCTGATGGCCTCTGATGGCCTATGATGACCTCATGATGGCCTCTGATGGCCTCTGATGGCCTCTGATGACCTCTGATGAGTTCTGCTCGCCTCTGCAGATCCGCCCACGCGCGGCACAGCTCGACGAGCTCATCGCAGAGGCGTCCCTGCGTGCCAAATTAGGCGAACGTACGCTCGCCACAGTGCTCACCCGCGAGAGTGCGGAGCGGCTTGCCTCGACACTGCGCGAGCATGGGCTAGCGGCGGCGCACATGCACTCCGGCACGAAACCGCTCGAGCGTGTGCGTCTGCTGCGCTCGCTGCGGAATGGCGAGCTGAGCGTGCTCGTGGGCGTCAACTTGCTACGGGAGGGGCTTGACTTGCCGGAGGTGCGCTGATGGCCTCTGATGGCCTCTGACGACCTCTGATGGCCTCTAATGGGCGCTGATGGGCGCTGATTACCACGCTGATTACCCTTGGAATGCGGCTGAGTGACGCTGAGTGACGCTGATCGCCTCTGAGATCGCACTGAGAGCTGGGCCGCCTCATCAGGTGAGCTTGGTGGCGGTGCTCGACGCGGACAAGGAGGGCTTCCTACGCTCAAGTACAGCGTTGATCCAGACCATCGGGCGTGCAGCGCGCCACGTACGTGGCACGGCGCTGCTCTTTGCCGACCGCGTGACCGGCTCGATGAAGCGCGCCATTGACGAGACCGACCGCCGGCGCGCAGTGCAGCAGGCTCACAACGAACGCTACGGCCTCGAGCCGATGCCGATCGTCACCAATGGCGAAGGGAGTGGGGCGATGCTCGATCTGCTCGAGGAAGCCAAGGCGCGCCGCCAACGGACCAAGCTGCGAGCCAAGCAGCAATCAACAGCAATCAGCGGCAATCAGCAGGCCGGCGGCGGCAACGGACGTGTGGCGTACGGGAAGGAGGAGGAGGAGGTGAAGGAGCCGGCGCCGGCGCAGGCAGCGGAGGAGGAGGATGACGACGACAAGCGAGGGCTCATTGTGTCGGTGTCCTCGCTGTTCGACTCCCCGGCCGCACGCGCCGCTCCCGCGTGGATCGTGCGCACAGAGAGGCTCCGTACGGACGGAGAGGCTCCGCGCGAAGCTCAGACGCTCGTCAATGCGTCGGACTTTGGGGTGTGAGAGTGGGGACGCGTTGGCTTACTTTACAAATTACAGTATCGTCCGGTGCTCCTGTGGGGTCGGGTGGCTCTGATCGTGTGGCGTGCTCGCGTGGAGGCTGGAGCGGGCAGGCTCAAATTCTGTGTGAGGATTACGCGAAAGTCGCAACGAAGTTCCTGTCGCGTGTGTTAACGTTCACACATTTTGTTGGCTGCAAACTTTCCTGTCCGGCCGAGCATGCATGCATATTACCATATCGGGCTTCGCACGGCAGCAAGGGGAGTCATGACGCACGACACGAGGGGCCCTTTGCGATCGAAGAGACGACCGAAGAGCTCAGGCCTATGAGCATCGTGACCCTGGACGCGATCGTCGACGCGCTCCGGCGCGGCGACGAGGCCAAGGCTGTGGGCCTCGTCGACAGCGTGAAAGAAGCGGCCCACCTCCACCTTTGCCTGCGTATTGCATGTGAGACTGGTCACCCTAAATGCACGAGGCTGCTGCTCGCCGCCCACGCCGCCGTCGACCAGGCAGACAGCGACGGCGCCACGCCTTTGCACGCCGCCTGCATCAAAGGCCACGGCGACTGCGTGCAGCTGCTGCTCTCCGCCCACGCCATCGTCGACCAGGCAGCCAGCGACGGCGCCACGCCTTTGTACGTTGCCTGCATCACAGGCCACGGCGACTGCGTGCAGCTGCTGCTCGCCGCCCACGCCGCCGTCGACCAGGCAGCCAGCAACGGCATCACGCCTCTGATCGTCGCCTGCGACAGAGGCGACGGCGACTGCGTACAGCTGCTGCTCGCCGCCCATGCCGTCGTCGACCAGGCAGCCAGCAACGGCGCCACGCCTCTGTACGCCGCCTGTGACAGAGGTCACGGCGACTGCGTGCAGCTGCTGCTCGCCGCCCACGCCATCGTCGACCACGCAGACCGCAACGGCGCCACGCCTCTGTACGCCGCCTGTGACAGAGGCCACGGCGACTGCGTGCAGCTGCTGCTCGCCGCCCACGCTATCGTCGACCAGGCAGCTCGCAACGGCGCCACGCCTCTGTACGTTGCCTGCGACGGAGGCCACGGCGACTGCGTGCAGCTGCTGCTCGCCGCCCACGCCGCCGTCGACCAGGCAGCCAGCGACGGCGCCACGCCTTTGCTCGTCGCCTGCGACAGAGGCCACGGCGACTGCGTGCAGCTGCTGCTCGCCGCCCACGCCATCGTCGACCAGGCAGACCGCAACGGCGCCACGCCTCTGATCGTCGCCTGCGACAGAGGCGACGGCGACTGCGTACAGCTGCTGCTCGCCGCCCACGCCGCCGTCGACCAGGCAGACCGCGACGGCGACACGCCTCTGTACGCCGCCTGCATCAAAGGCCACGGAAGCTGCTTGCATCTGCTGCTCGCCGCCCACGCCGCCGTCGACAAGGCAGCCAGCAACGGCAACTCGCCTCTGAGCGCCGCCTGCATCAAAGGCCACGGCGACTGCGTGCAGCAGCTGCTCGCCGCCCACGCCGTCGTCGACCAGGCAGCCAGCGACGGCGCCACGCCTCTGTACGCCGCCTGCATCAAAGGCCACGGCGACTGCGTGCAGCTGCTGCTCGCCGCCCACGCCGCCGTCGACCAGGCAGCCAGCGACGGCGTCACGCCTTTGATCGCTGCTTGTCTCGCGGGCTCGATCGACATCGTCAAGCTGCTCGTGCATGCTGGCGCACGCACTGACTTTCGATCGCCTAATGGCACAGCCCTCGATGTTGCAGAGGCCCAAGGCCACACCGCCATCGCAACGTTCCTGCGCTACAGGCGCTTCGCACGCACGCACCCACCTGCGACCATCGCTGCGGCCACTCCGGTGTCGATTGCGGAGCGTGCGGCAGCCGAGCGGGCAGCTGAGCTTGCCGCTGCGGCTCTGCTGGCTGAGGAGGAGGCGGAGGGGGCGCACAAGCAGCAGGCGCCGAAGAAGAAAGCGAGCAAGAAAGCCAAAGCCAAGCCGACAGGGGCGAGCAAGGCGAGAGCGCCATTAACGAGTGCGTCAGCGGCCGCGAGTGGCAGCGCCGAGGTGGCGGTGCCAGCTGGCGACGAGGGCGTCGTGGGTCCCGCTCCTTCTGCCACCGCTGACGAGGCGCTGCGTGTGGCCATGGCGGCTTCGCAGTACGAGGGCCTGATTGGTGCGATCGAGGAGCACCACGCGCGCGCGAGCGAGGGTGTGTTGGCGGAGGCGAGGGCGATGCGCGAGCGCTTGCACAAGAAGCGCAAGCAGGAGAGCCAGAAGCTGCGTCGCAAGCACGCGTCGGAGATGATGCAAGCCAGCCTGTCGAAGCTGTCACTGCTGGAGGTCACACAGTCGCCTCCTGCCGCAGGCTCAGCATCCGCAGAAGAGGACCCAGCATCGGTGGCCCCGGAGGCTCCCTCGGCGCCGCCTGCGGCCGTCGCCCTCACCCTCGCCGAGCTTACGGCGGCGACGGACGGCTTTGGAGAGCAGAGGCTCATCGGCAGCGGCGGCTACGGCCGCGTCTTCACCGCGGATGCGCTGCCGTCGCTGCCGCCCGCGGGCCTGCCGCTGTGGCTGCGCCACAAGCCCGTCGCCGTCAAGCGCGCCAAGTCGGGCGTGCACGATCTCGCCGATCTGCAGCGCGAGGTGAATGTGCTGCAGCAGTGCAGCCACCCACACCTGCTGCCGCTGCTCGGCTACTATCTTGAGCACGAGGCGCCGTGCCTCGTCTTCCCGCTGATGCGCGGCGGCAGCTTCGCCGATCGGCTGTGGCCAAAAGAGGCCGACCCCGAGCACCTGCGCCGCCTCGGCCTCGGTGCGTCGCTGAGCCCTCTGATTTGGCACCAGCGCCTGCGCATCCTGCAGCAGGCGACCGACGCGCTGCTCTATCTGCACACGCCGGTGCCTGGCGGCAAGGGCGCCGTCGTCCATCGCGACTTCAAGCCGGAGAACATTCTGCTCGACGACGAGCTCAACGCCTACCTCGCAGACACGGGCTTCGCCAAGATGGATGCCGACCCCGAGGCATCGAAGATGAAGAGCGCGTCGAATGCGCTCTACCTGACCCGCGGGTATCTCGACCCGGGGGTCGTCCAGGGACGCGAGTATTCGTCAGCGACCGATGGCTGGGCGCTGGGCATCACACTGCTTGTAGCATTCACTGGCCGATCGCCTCTCAACATGATTGACAATTGCGAGGAGTCATTCGAGCTCGATTTCCCCGACATCGATGCCGTGAAGCTCGCCGATGCCGAGGCTGGCTGGCCGCCGCACGTGGCGGTGGCGATCAAGGATGTCGTCCGGTCTGCTGCGTCGGGTTTGTGCCACGGCAGTGTGCGGAAGAGGCTCACGGTAGCCACCGCGCTGGCAACGCTGACGAGCCTGGCTGATGACGATGGGAGCACTGGCACCGGCCGCGGCGCGCTCGACGGCTCGGTGCTTTCAAGCTCGGAGCAGCCCGCGAGCTCGGCGGCATGCTACGTGCCCACGCCGCTCTCGCTGCAGGTGCGTGAGATGCGCAAGGGCTCCGATGCGCACAAGGGCATCAAGGACAACATGCTGCTCGCGTTCAGCAGCGTGATGTCTCGACTCGACGCCATCTATGCCGGAAGGGCGGCGTTGGCGCCCGAGGGCTTTGAGGAGCGCATCAACTATTGGCGTCGCGAGTGTGGCATGCGGACCGACCTGAAAGATCGGCTGCACTCGCTCCGCATTTGGGCGAATGCAGCGCGCCACCTCGACGACGATCGGTGGCGCCGCGATGGCCCACGGGACGAGGCGGAGGCGTCGAAGGTTGTGTCCGCAGTGAAGACAGCGATCGAGGCGCTCGAGGGCGCCTGATCATGCTGTTGAGTATCATGCATGAATTGCATGGCATCGTGTAGGACGCACTTGTAGTACATTGTAAGTACATTGTATCAGAGGGATGACAATGAGCGACACAGACCGAGGAGAGCGGACTGTCGTGTACTTTAGAACTTATTTACAAGTGGCGTAAACGAAAGCATAAGGATTTTTACGCTACGTTCGAGTGTCACCCATCACGCCACGTAACAAGTGCACATGATGCACAGAGAAGACCGCCACGCTTCTTGGATCTTGCATGCCGTTGCGGGTCGCTCGTCCCCCGCACGTCCTCGCGCCTCGCCCCGACGTGATGTGCCGTTTCCGCTCCGCGGCGCGCGGGGGTCGTTAAACTCGTACGTACTTCTTTTTACTTCGTGTCATCTAGTGTGGTGCGTACCGTCGACACCGCGCGCGCGCACGCTCTCGGACTTACGGACTGTCTCACGACAAGACCCTTACACTCGGTGCACTCGGACTCAAACATGCACCTCTGCGTGCTGCCGTGCGCCGTGCTCCTCCCTGCAGCTGTGCACGCTCCCAAGAGTCCTGCAGCTGTGCACGCCGCGCCGCAGCTGTGCACGCCGCGCTTGGTCCTGCAGCTGTGCACGCTCCAAAGTGTAACACACTCTCGAGTCTCGTCTCATCGTCTGTTCCGTGGTCTCAGTCTCGAGGCTGCCTGCACGCACTGCTATCTCTTTAGACACGACCCTGTAAGCCCACTGCGTCCGCTGCGTCTTATGTAAGCCCACTGCGTCCGCTGCGTCTTCAGTGACCAGAGGAGGAGCCCCCATGTCTGATGCAGCAGCGTGGTCAAGGGCAGCGCTTGGCTTGTGCGGCACAGTAAAGTCGGTTGTGCAGCTGGCCGATCATGAGGCTCCCGCCGAGCGCAGGTCCTCCTGCCATGTGTGGATGAGACAGCGGATGGCGAGGTTGGGGAAGAGCATCTTGACCTCGAGCTCGGCGCCCGTCATCGGACTGGTCGAGTGGCCGACGAGCCATTCCTCGATCGCACGCCGCTCGTAGGTATGGCCATCTGCAGCCGAGACCGGGTCGATCATGAGGTCGTGCGTGATCGAGCAGATGAAGTTGGGAGGCGGGTGCTCCGCCTCCTTCGCCGCTGCTGCTGCCGTTGCAGCCTGCGCCGTTGCCGCTGTCTGCACCGCCTGCTCGCGAGCTTGCTCCTCCGCCTCTGCCTTCGGACTTGCGGGGGCTTGCCTCTGTCGCTCCTTCTTCTTTGGTTGCCGCAGCTGGGTACAGACGGACGTTGTGAGGGCCCCACTGAGAGCCGCATTGCTTGCCTCTGGAATGCTTGTTGCTGCAGCGCCTGCTGCTGCATCGCCTGCGGAGACGCCAGGAACGTCGCATTCGTTCGCGCCAACTTCAAATAGCACTTGCTTGCTGCCCCGCTTCTTCTTCTT
>JWZX01003174.1:0-25638 GCA_001275005.1 Chrysochromulina tobinii | reverse complement strand
GGAGGAGGGGGGCAAAGGGGGGGTGGAGGGGAGGCACGGGCAGAGAGAAGGATGCTTCAGCATGATCCTCTGAGATCACAGATTGCGGCAATGTGCCTGATCGCACGCAGTGGGATGGCGTGCAGTATTCGAGCCTCTCGAGCATCGTGCTCATGTTCGGGCGGTCCTCTGGGCGCTGCGCCCAACACTCCTGCATAAGGTCTGCGAGCCCATGGTGATTGGGGGGTAGCGAGATCGTTGGCCGTTGACGCTGCCTGGCTCCGAGGCAGGCATCTATCCCCGACATCCCCTCAAAGGCGCGGCGCGTGTGCAGGAGCTCCCAGAGCAGCAGAGCAAAGGCATAGACATCCGTGCGGTCCGCGCAGCTGACGAGCGCGGGGTGTTTGGAGCTGACGCTGCTACAGTCGCCACGTTCGAGGCTCGCAATGTTCGCATCCACGATCTCGGGCGCCAGATACCGCAGTGTCCCCCCCCCCCAGGGGAGGCCTGCATCACCCCCAGTACGCCTCACCTGGCTCAGGGAGAGTCTCGCCAAGCCAAAGTCGGCGAGCTTGCAAACGGTGAAGCTAATGTCGAGCAGAGCATTATCTGTCTTGACGTCGCAGTGCAGGATGCCGTTCGAGTGGAGGAAGCACAGCCCGCTCGCTAGCTGGACAGCAAACCCAAGGTGCTTCACGAATTCGGGGGCTGAAAGGACATACCCGATTGGCGTCGGAGTAGGGTGGAAAAGGAAAGCGGAGAGCGAGCCGCCGGCCATGTATTCGAGGACGAGCGCGGGCTGCTGCTCAACCCGCATGTGGCCGAAGAGGGCGCAGATGCACGGGTGGCGCAGGCGACGCAGGATGGCCACCTCCTGGAGCGCAGACCCGTCGAAGTTCTCGTTCGCCACGTGAAGGACTTTGACAGCCAGGCCCGTACCCTGCCACCGTGCCATCCAGACGGTTGCGAAGCCGCCCTTTCCGATCGGCCTGACCATCGTAAGCGTCGAGAAGTCCACCACCTCGAGCTGCGTTGGCTCGTCGGAAGGGCTTGCCAAACTCGAGGTGGACAAGCTCGACAATCGCTCGGAGGCCCAAAGGGACACCGGGTGCATGGACAGAGAGTTGTTCCCAAACGGCTGGGTGAGCTTCCGTGGGTGCCTTAACCGCCACCGATGCCGAGCCATCGCCACGAGAAGCGCCAGGAGTAGTACAAAACCGGAGGCGAGGGCTGCCACCTCAAGTGGCTCTACCATCATGCCACGTGGTGTCAGCGGCGCACACTGGTCATCGCGCTCGAGGTCGGTCGCGCTCGAGGAGCTGCCCTCGTGGCATGGCACCGGTGCCGCGGCGCCTGGCGGGCAGAAGCTGCCCCGCTCGCAAGGCGAGCATTTGGGGCCAAAGAGGCCGTCATCCTTACCGTACGTGCCCGGGGAGCAGTCGACACAGAGTGTGCCAGCCTTACCTTGGCGCTTGCCGCGCGGGCAGGCGGTGCACTCCGAGGCTCCCAAAGAGCGAACGTTGCCGGGCTTGCAGGAGGAGCATTCGCCGTGGCCGTTGAGCTCCGTGTGCTCTTCACACTCGTAGCAGATATCGAAATGGTCGTCGCGGCGTGAGGAGGGAGCGGGGCAGCGGACGCATCCGTTGCCAAAGCGGCTGCGTGCCGTGCCAGTCTGAGAGCATCTGATTGAGGGCATCAAGCGGCTGGGAGTGCCATCGTTCCCAAGCAGCACGTCGAGGTTTCCGTCCGCGTCCATGTCCGCCACCGCGATCGACCTCGTCAACGCCCTGCCGCCGGACAGCAGCTCGATGCTCGTCGGGAAGGTGCCGTCGCCCGCGTTGAGCAGCACTCTGCTGGGACTGTTGAAGTTCCCAAGCAGCACGTCGAGGTCGCCGTCGCCGTCCACGTCCGCCGCTGCGATCGAGTTCGTGCCCGCGCTGCCACCAGGCAGCTCGATGCTCGTCGGGAAGGTGCCGCCGCCCGCGTTGAGCAGCAATTGGCTGGGACTGCCATCATTCCCTAGAAGCAAGTCGAGTTCGCCATCACCGTCCACGTCTGCCGCTGCGATCGAGTTCGTGTACGCACTGCCGCCGGGCAGCTCGATGCTCGTCGGGAAGGTGCCGTCGCCCGCGTTGAGCAGCACTCGGCTAGGGCTGTTCAAGTTCCCAAGCAGCACGTCGAGGTCGCCGTCATCGTCCACGTCCGCCGCCGCGATCGAGAGCGTATACGCGCTGCCGCCGGGTAGCTCGATGCTCGTCAGGAAGGTGCCGCCGCCTGTGTTAATCAGCACTTGGCTGGGCTTGTTGTTGTTCCCGAGCAGCACGTCAAGGTCGCCGTCGCCATCGATATCCGCCCCCGCGATCGAGTACGTTCCGGTGCCGCCGGGCAGCTCCGCCATCCAGGTCGTGGACGTGCTGCCGCCGGGCAGCTCGATGCTCGTCGGGAAGGTGCCATCGCCCGCGTTGAGCAACACTCGGCTAGGACTGCCATAGGAGATCCCAAGCAGCACGTCGAGGTCGCCGTCGCCGTCCACGTCCGCTGCCGCGATCGACCTCGTCAACGCACTTCCGCCGGGCAGCTCAATGCTCGTCGGGAAGGTGCCGTCGCCCGCGTTGAGTAGCACTCTGCTGGGACTGTTGAAGTTCCCAAGCAGCACGTCGAGGTCGCCGTCACCGTCCACGTCCGCCGCCGCGATCGAGAGCGTGTACGCGCCTCCGCCGGGCAGCTCGATGCTCGTCAGGAAGGTGCCGCCGTCTGCGTTGAGTAGCACTCGACTGGGACTGTCTATGTTCCCAATAATGTCGTTGTTCCCAAGCAGCACGTCGAGGTCGCCGTCGCCGTCCACGTCTGCCGCCGCGATCGACCTCGTGAACGCACAGTCGACGGGAAGCCCGACGCTCGTCGGGAAGGTGCCGTCGCCCGCGTTGAGCAGCACTCTGCTCGGACTGTTGAAGGTGCCGTCGCCCGATATGGGCAGCGTTCGACTGGGATCGAAATAGTTTCCAAGCAGCACGTCGAGGTCGCCGTCGCCGTCCATGTCCGCCGCCGCGATCGAAGTCGTGAACGCGCTGCCACCGGGTAGATCGATGCTCATCGGGAAGGTGCCGTCGCCCGCGTTGAGCAGCAATTGGCTCGGACTGAAGAAGTTTCCAAGCAGCACATCGAGGTCGCCGTCTCCGTCCACGTCCGCCGCCACGATCGAGAACGTGGACGCGCTGCCATCAGGTAGCTCGATGCTCGTCGGGAAGGTGCCGTCGCCCGCGTTGAGCAGCAATTGGCTGGGACTGCCATCATTCCCAAGAAGCAAGTCGAGGTCTCCGTCTCCGTCGACATCCGCCGCCGCGATCGAGTTTGTGTACGCACTGCCGCCAGGCAGCTCGATGCTCGTCGGGAAGGTGCCGTCGCCCGCGTTGAGCAACACTCGGCTGAGGGAGCCATCGCCACCAAGGAGCACATCGAGGTCACCGAAGTTCCCAAGCAGCACGTCGAGGTCGCCATCACCGTCCACGTCCGCCGCCGCGATCGAGAGCGTGTACGCGCTGCCGCCGGGTAGCTCGATGCTCGTCGGGAAGGTGCCGTCGCCCGCGTTGAGCAGCAATTGGCTGGGACTGTTGAAGTTCCCGAGCAGCACGTCGAGGTCGCCGTCGCCGTCCACGTCCGCCGCTGCGATCGATTGCGTGACCGCGCCTCCGCCGGGTAGCTCGATGCTCGTCAGGAAGGTGCCGTCGCCCGCGTTGAGCAACACTTGGCTAGGGGAGCCATCGTTCCCGAGCAGCACATCGAGGTCGCCGTCACCGTCCACGTCCGCCGCCGCGATCGTAGTCGTGCTCGCTTTCCCGCCGGCCAACAATCTATCCCTGAATCGAAGGACAGCTTCGCTACTACCGAGCGGCTCGTTTCCCGTCCTCGCCAAAGGCTTAGGGAGGCGCAGGCATCCCGGCTCCGAGGACAAGGTGCAGGCCGGCGGCAAGAGCGCAGCTCGAAGGCCTGCTGCAGGCTTGGCACGGGCCGGCATGGGTATTGCAATGCAGCCCACCCGCCCTGATGCAGAGCAGTTCGGAGGTGCGAACGCTGTCGGGTGGCCGCCCGGCTGGAGCTCCTGCGCATAGTCCCGTGGGGGAGGGTAACGCCTGCGGCCCTGGGGTTCGACGTGCCAGCCAGGATGCGCTGGTCTGGGAGTCTGTGCGGGCGGAAAGGGCGGCGATAACGGCGGGGGCAACGACGTCGGCAGCGGCGACAGCGGCGACGTCGATGGCGGCGGCGGCCGCGGCGGCGGCGGCGGCAGCAACGGCATAGGTGGGGAATACGGCTGCGCGCTCGTGGTGATGCCCAACAAGGCGAACGCCATGAGGAGAAAGATGATGCGCGCGAGTCGAGGCGCGGATCCGAAGCGGCCCACCGAGCCGCGCCGAGGAGAGGGTCGGCTCGACACACATCTGGAGCTCACAGCACCAGCGCCCATGGGCGGCGACTCCACGATTTGGAGAGATTGCGCGAGAAAAGATGCGAGTTTTTCTAAAATGAGTCGCGAACAACTTTCCGAATTTTCAAAACGAAACGCGGAACCATCACGTTTCCAAAAATGTGCACTAGCGGCTCGGGAGATAGGGGGAACAGAAGCAACTACCTTAGAACCCTTACCAGCGGCTCTTGGAGACACAGCTGGTCTTCAACCTCTCAGACAAAGTTTTCAGTCCGAGTACGAGGTGGAATGCGATCAGCGAGGTGGACAGAGACAGCCAAATGTGGGGGGGGGATCGACCGATCGGGGGATTCTCGTCCCTTTTTACCTAAAATGGTATAGAACCGCCCGTCCTTCTTCAAAGGACCTTTTTAAGGACCTTCATTCACACATGTAAACACCCGGGTACCCGCGAGACGACGACGCGCGATGCCTCCCAAGAAGGCCGACGCACCGCCCCCGCGCGCGCTGCTCGGCCGGCCGACGAACAACGTCAAGGCCGGCATGGTCGGCATGCCCAACGTGGGCAAGTCGACGACCTTCAACCTGATGTGCAAGATGAGCGTGCCCGCCGAGAATTTCCCGTTCTGCACCATCGACCCGACAGAAGCTCGCGTGGCGGTGCCCGACGCTGATTTCGACGAGCTCGTCGAGAAGTTGCAGCCAAAAGCGGCCGTACCCGCCTTCCTCACGTGCTTTGACATCGCTGGCCTCGTGAAGGGTGCGGCCGAGGGCGCTGGCCTCGGCAACGCGTTCCTCTCGCACATCAGCCAGGTGGATGCCATCTTCCACGTAGTGCGCACCTTTGAGACGACGGCTGATGGCGAGGCGGCCATCCACGTGGAGGACACCGTCGACCCGGTGCGCGACCTCGAGATCATCCGCGAGGAGCTCCGGCTCAAAGACGTGGCGGCGATCGATAAAGAGTTGGGGCCGCTGAGAAAAGAGGTGGCTCGAGACGGCAAGAACAAGGAGAAGAAGGATCGGCTCGACGGCATGGAAAAGATCTATGACTGGGTCGCCGTGCAGAAGAAGGAGGCGCGTTTTGGCGATTGGAGCTCGAAGGAGATTGATTACGTCAACGATCTGCACCTGCTCACCTCTAAGCCGGCGCTGCACCTGATCAACCTGTCGCAAGAGGACTTTTTGCGCAAGAAGAACAAGTGGCTGGCCAAGATCAAGGAGTGGGTCGAGGCCAACCGCCCGGGCGAGAAGATGGTCCTGTACTCCGCCGCAATGGAGCAGAAGCTCGTGGACATGGACGAGGACGCTCGTAAGAAGTTCCTTGAGGAGAACCAGACCAAGTCGCAGATGGGTACGCTACGGGGGCCTCTTGATTTCCCTCTCTTGATGGCCTCTCGATGGCCTCTCGATGGCCTCTCGATGGCCTCTTGATGGCCTCTTGATTTACCTCTCTTGATGGCCTCTCGATGGCCTCTTGATAGCCTCTCGATGGCCTCTCGATGGCCTCTTGATGACCTCTCGATGGCCTCTTGATGACCTCTCGATGGCCTCTTGATGGCCTCTTGATCGCCTCTTGATCGCCTCGTGATCGCCTCGTGATCGCCTCGTGATCGCGCCTCGGATCGCCTCGGATCGCCCCTCCTCGGATGGCCTCCCTGAGGCCCTTCCCGACGCTCTCTCCGTCCTCAGGCAAGATCGTGGTCGATGGGTACCACACGCTGCAGCTCATTTTTTACTTTACGTCGGGGCCCGACGAAGTGCGCGCCTGGACCATCCGCAACGGCTGGATGGCACCCAAGGCGGCGGGCGTCATCCACTCAGACTTTGAGCGCGGATTTATCAAGGCCGAAGTTTACAACTTCAAGGACTGGAAGGAAAATGGCTGCTCCGAGGCGGCTGTGAAGGAGGCGGGCAAGTACCGGCAGGAGGGCAAAAATTATGTCGTGCAGGACAAGGACATCATCTTTTTCAAGTTCAACGTGACGGCGGACGCGAAGAAGAAGTGATGAGGCGCGGCGGTTGGCGGCGGCGGTTGGCGGCGGAAGGCCTGCATCGAGGCGCAGCGCAGCGGCTCGTGGTGGCGCTCGCGGCGGCACACGACGCAGCAGCGCGTGAGCCGTCCCGGGCGCGTGGAGGTGCGAGGCCGAGGCCGGCGGGGAGCGCTGGCTACATGGTACATGGGTTGGATCATTATGTGGTGTCGAGCGTGTAGAATGCGCGCGCGCTGTGAGGCAAATCTTGCCAAATCTCCATGGATCGGATATCATTGGTTCTGGAGACGCACCCACACCCCAGCCGGCAGCCCGGCACGCGCGAGACGAGAACCGCACGAGGTCGGAGGCGGACAGGTGAGAGGTGTGAGGTTGCGCCTGTCGACATGGCTGCGCGAGCCGAGCGCTTCGCTTGACGTTGGGAGTCAGATGGAGGACGCACCCAACGCGGCAACGTAGGTCTACCGTACTAAATTCGTTGCATGCTTTATAAGGGCCCAACACTACACCTGTTTGGGAACTGAATGGAGCGCACCCCAGTCCCCCACGCCCCACTCCCAGAAGTCCGGTCAGGTTACAGGTACGAGAGGTAGTCACGACCCGCCACACGGCCCACGTCGGCCAAGCCGAGCGATGACGATCTATTTTCTATCTACTTCGTGTTAAGAGGTTATTTAAGAGGTCTTAACTCATAACTGGCGTGTTATACCGCTAGGGACGCCTATAGGCGTATCTGCAGCGGGGGCGTATTTGCGGCCGATGGGGTGCAACCTGTGACAACCAGACCCCGGAATATCCCGGGAGCATCCCACACTGGCGCTTGGAAACGACGCGCTCTGCGCGCCGCCAGCTCGATGTCGCCGCACCTCGCACCTCTGTGTAATGCGCGCTGCACAATCCCCGCGTGCTCTCGTTCGAGGCTCGTGCGCTGACCGCTGTGCGTATAAAAGAGCAGCCGATCACATCTACGCGTGCCCGCGCCACCCAGTTGCCTGCTTGAGCGCGAAGCGCGAAGTCTGATCAAGGCTGATGCCCTCGCCGTCGGACGTGATCTCCCAGCACATGGGATTCGTCTGGAAGCTACCATCGCCGCCACCGCCCTTAGCAGCCAGATCGTGGGGAAGGCTTTCGCGTGCCTTTTCGACAAGCCTGAGTTCGGACTCGAAAGCCCGAGCGTCGGTGAGGAGTAGCCGGTGCGCAAACACCTGAGCACGGGTGCTAGCAAGCGTGAGCGTTGAGGGCAGAGCGGACGGGATGGGGCGACCGCCGGGGCACTGATAGGATGGCCAAGCGCACTTCGACGCATGCCGGTTTGTTCTGCGTGCGAGATACCATCTGGCAGATGAGCTCGAGGAGCTCTACGCCCGCCGCGGTGGTGTTTGGCATCGCCACTTGCTTCAATGGGTGCGGCTTCTCCAACCGATCTAGCAAGAGGGCCCAAGCCGAGGTCCGAAACAGAACCGAGGGTGCCGCGGCCTTGAGGCGTGACGTGATGGCTATGCAGTGAGGTGGATGGCTCACAGAGGCAGCAGTGGCTGTAGCCGTGGCTGTAGCCGTGGCGGCAGCCGTGGCAGCAGCCATAGCAGCAGCCGCTGCCTCCCGCCCAGCCCGTTTAGACCGTGCTGGAGGCGGCGTGGCTGTCGGCTCAAGGGCATTGCCAACATCCGCCGCAAAAACGATCTGCGCATCCGTTGCTCTCAGTACAGAGTTGAGCATCCCAATCGGATTGAGGGTCGGGTGGATGGCAATGTGAGGGTCGAAGAGCCACACGAAGTCGACGTTCTTCATGAGCGCTGTGCTGGGATGCAGCACCCGCCAGAAGCGCACCTTCGGCGCCGTAATCCATGTTGTCGTGATCCTGTTGTCGAGCGTAAACTCTTCGGCTAATTTGATGCCGCGCCGGGGATCGCCCCGTGGCTCGCCGTCGCTAGGACCATCGTGCAAGTTGACAACAGCCCTCACTTGCGGCCACTCCTTCATCAACGCGCTCAGAGCCCCGCACACCCCCACGATCTTCCTCGGGTCGATGCTCGCCATTGACGTGGCCGCCAACCACACGGACGGCGGTCGGCTATGATCTATATCGACCCCAACGTCATCGCCGTGCTTCCTCTTTCTGCGCGAGCGCACCTCGCCAGAGTCACCAATCGAGTACTTACCGCCTTCGTCCTCCACGCCGCCTTGACCTGCGCATACGTTCCCGCCACGGCTCTCATTCGTGGTCAGAGAGGGCAGTCCAATGGGGGCGTTTCATCGGGCAGCGGCGCACGTGTGGGAGACAATCCATAGCAGTTGCCATTGTGATGTGAGTAGTTTTTCCAGTATCGCGGGAATAGCCTGAACAGAGTTTGGCACGTGCCTGCACAAGAGCGCACTTTGCTTGCAATTTCCTTGTCCATGAACTTTTCGATCGTGTGAGTATTGAGGTGCGTGGCGGTTTCGCCCGGGGTGACAAGGCACGCAGGCCGGCCCGGGAAGGCTTCGCGAACGGCCGCGCACCAACTGATGTCGATGCCGTAGTCCGATTCGGCGAGGTCCTTGTCGGCGATTTGCGAAAGCACACGCGAGTGATAGGCACTCCACGCCTCGGCCGCAAAGACTGGGCATTGGAGCTCGACAAATTGAGCCGAAGTCGCCACGCAGCTCATGTGTGCGTTCTTTACACGCAGGAAGCTGTGGTGAGTGCCATGCACGAGCGCGCGGATCGATGGCTGCAGAAGTGTTGCATTGGTGCTCTCCAAGACACCAGCGAGCGTGCCGAGCGGGAAGGCGCTGGGGTGGATGGCGATGTCCGAATCGACGAGCCACACGAGCTCGACATTACGAGCGCGGATTAATTCGGGGGTGATCACGCGCTTCCAAAACACGGTCTTCATCCCCGCCACGTGCGTGCCCTCCATGCATGAGCTATTCCGTGAATGTTGGCGCACGAGCGCATCAGCATCAAACGGTGTCGGACGATCCGAAATATCGTAAAAGTTCACAATGAAGTGCAGCTGCGGGTGCACTTTGCACATAGCCGCGGCGGATTCCACGAACCTCGGCATCAGCGGGTCATAACGGCCCACCGACGATCCACCCAACCATGTGCGAACCATCGAGGAGGGAGGGGTTCCCACAATTGGGATGAACCCAATTGTTTAAAGAAAATTGCACGCGGCGCCCACACATAAAAAAATCATTCAGATTCACAAATGAAGACATTCTGTGTCACCTCCACTTACATCGTTACCTCGTTACCAGCTGTATAGCCACATCACTGGCTGGCACACGCTGGCACCCTGCCGGAGGAGGTGCTCAAAAGGAGGTGCTCGAGCTGTCACTATTTACCAAACTCAAAAAACCCAATACAATTGAGGGCATGCGTTCCGTCAGTCAATTCAGTGTACCATCATTTCATGTCGTGGGGTTGTTTTCCTGGAGATTGCAGATTCCCTGTATACATGGCTGGGAATTCTCTGAAAAAAACCCAGCACTCAGACTCACCAAAACTCTGACTCTCTCGGATCATGACACACCTATCACACCTCGGCAGCGTGGCCGTGTCAGCAGAGGGTTCTTCTTTCGTGACTGTGTGCGTGCAGGTCCGTCCGTGTCCGTGGAGGCGGGGTGCAACCTACGTAGGCGGGGTGCAACCTACGTAAAACCAAAAACGCGGCTACGGCCCCTACGGCCTACGCGATGACGGAACGATATACCGTGCCGGTGCGCGGTGAAAAACGCGTGAGGAAACACTCTCGACTCTCTCTGTCGTCATAGAACGAGAAGAAACGGCTTTGGAAACCTCTCGATCGGACGACAACAATACACACGGCGAGCCGGCGCGCAAGTCAAACCGTTACACTTTGCTATTGTTGGGGGGGGCGGAAACACCGAGCCGGCTGGGTCCATGCAAGATATATACGCTACACTCCACATGCTGGTGCTGCTGGGTGGGTCTATCGCCCTGACTGATCTCGGATGTGATCTGGATCTGTAGATTCGACCTCCAACCCACGCCATGGATGGTATGGTGCTGATGAGCACTGTTCCCCTTCCACTCCGTCGCCACTCGCGAGTGCCACTCCCGGTGTCGCGTGGCCCTCCCGTTCAGACTCACCAAGGCCGCGTGCTCTGTGCTGCGTTCCGGTGCGGGCTGTACTGGCCGCCACCCTTGCCGCCCGCGCGACACGCCGCCGGCGAGCCCATCGTCGCGAGCTGCAACTGGGGCACGAGGGTCCCCGCGGGCTCAGCACGCATGGCGGGCGAGGGGTTCGCGATGCGCTGCTCCATGCGCGCTGCCATCGGGGACCCGTCGCGGAAGCCCCGGGCGGGCGAGAGCGCACGCGACTCATGGGCTCTACCCGTGTAATCGTACACCTTCAGGCTGTTGCCCGTCGCGGCAGCGATGTGCTCCTTCGCAGCCGCCGAGGGCGCCGTGTGCCAGTCAGCGATCATCGGACCGGTCATGAAGCCTCCGAGGCTGCTAATGAAGCCCGGGCGTGCGCCCCCTGAGAGACGGCGCGACTCCCGCGCACCACCCGCGAGGTGTGTGGACGTAGCCCCGGCCGACTGCGCCTCGGCTCTTGGCTCACACGAGCCCGCCTCCGCGCCCGCTCTGCTGCGCGCGGCGTCCCAGAGCGCCGCACGCGTGGCGGCCGCCATCGCGCTCTCGTGGTGCGAGGCCGCCACGGCCGTGCCGCCGGCCATCGCTTCGGAAGGGAAGATGAGGGCGAATGCGTTCGCGCCGTCCGCTGAGACACGCCTTCGAGGCTCTGACGCCGCACGAGACTTGCTGCCTGCAAGCCCCTGCAGATGGTGCTCGTGCGCGCTGCGCGAGGGCAGCCGGCCGAGCGCGATCTCGGCGCTGAGCATCCCGATGCGCCCCTCGGCAGGAGCGGGGACTCGCGCGACCGCGCTCTCGGCACCGAAGACCGTAGCGGCCACGCCTGTCACGGCGCTCGTCTGCCACGGGTTGAGTCGCGTGCGGCTCGACGGCTGGTCAGCGAGATGATCCTTTTGGGCCTCCCGCTTGGCGGCCACGGTCGACGAGACGCCGGCGCTCTTCTCGGCAGCAGCAGTGCTCTTGAGCAGTGGCCCTCTTTTGGCGGGGGAGTTAGACGCGGCGGCGGTGATGTCTCCGAGTGGCGCCTTGGACGGCGCCAGGTCGAGGGCGCGGCACACTCGCGCCTTTGGGCACGTCGCTCACATCGAGCGCGAGCGCCGGGACGGCGCGGTCCCCGATGGCTTTCGAAGACGCACCAGCCGCGCCGGCACTCGAGTCGTGCCGCTTCTCCGTCTTGTGCCTCTTGTCGGTCTCAAAGTAGAGATCATGAGACGAAGCCGCTAGGTCCGCCGAGCGCATGCCCGCACCGCCCGCAATCGGCGAGCCCGTCCGATCGACCTTGCGCAGCATCGGGCGCTGCTGCTGCTCGCCCCCGTCGAAGCCCGCCGAACCGCGTCCAAGCTGGCCCGAGGTCAACCCCGCGCCGCTGGGCGCCGCCGCTGCCTTGGCGCCAAACCCGCCCTTGGGCACCGTCTCGCTCCACAGGTGGCGTGCCTCGAAGGCAGTGCTCGGCCTGTTGAGATGCGACGAGCGCGCGCCCGCGTACTGCTCCGCGTTCGCAGTGGCGGCGCTCAGAACGGTCGCTGTGGGGGCTACCAGCGAGGCCGTGGCGGAGGCGCCAATGTCTCTCTCGCCGTGACCCAAAAGCGGCGAGCAGTGCCGGCGCTCGGTCTCTGTCTTGACGCGGCGCATCTGTGCCGAATTCATCCCCGCAGCACCCTCGAAATGGCGGGCAGGCGCCGCCGACGCGATCTCGGCGCCCGCGCCTTCTGTGCCGCTCAGCACGCGCCCAGCCTCCACGCCAATGTCTTTAGCCGCAGCAGTCTTCGAGGGCACCGCACAAGTGCCCACCTCAAGGCGCACATCCACAGCCTGACGGTTGACCTGATCCGAGGTCATGCCGCAGCTGCCGGCGGCATGTGCGGCGAGCTGCGCGCGCGTTGGCGCGGGCGACTTGGAGCGGCGCGCGTGGTTCAGTAGATGGACGTCGCCACTCGTGAGCCCGGCGATGCGTCCGCCCTCCCCGACTCTCTCGAGAAGCTGATGGTGCTGCTGCTGCAGCTGCAGGCCAGCGGCCTCGACTGCGCGCCCGGCGAAAATGCCGTCGGCATTGTCGGCGGCAGCCATGCCATGCGCCTCGCGCGCCTGCTTCGCGAGTTTCTCGGAAGGGGCGCCCGCTGTGCCGGTCGACGTCCGACGTCCATTCTCAGTTTTGTATGCTCCCTCCGAGATGCCCATCGCTAGATCGCCCACGCTGGCGGAGCCGTGCGCCTTGGGAGCGAGCGGCACGTCCGTGGCAATTTCACGCTTGGCGCGCCACATCGAGGCCGACGAGGCGCCCGCGGCGCCGTCCAGCTTCGTCTCGACTTCAGCACCCACCCACCGGCCGTGTGAGTCGACGAACGTCGCTTCCGGCGCGCCGTCGCCGCCACGCTCGGGAAAGATGCGGTTTGCCGTCTTGTGCGCACGAGTGAGCGCCTCGGCCGTGTTGGCACGCCGATTGGCGTCCCACTTGCCCGAGACATGCGCGCACTTCTCGACGTAGTCGACCCATTGCTCCGACGGGTCCTTGAATGCAGCTTGCGAGGTGGAAGCCGGCGTCGCCTCCTTGGCCGCAGCGACACGCTCGAGAATGCGCTGCTTGCGCATTTCAGCACGAGGCTGCACAGCCTCCATCATCTTGGCGCGAACATCGTCGAGCGGCGCGCCCGATGCCGCCTGCGCGGCTGCCGCCTCGTTGTAGGTGGAGCCCATACCCACGCCGCGAAGCGGCGGCACGACGGGCCTTTGGGCTTGGCGGGTCGCAGAAGCGGCAGTCTGCTCCATCAGGCGAGGCGATAGGGGACGGGCAGCGCGTGGCGATAGGGGACGCTTCATCGGCGACATGGATCGAGCCTCGGAGGCGTCCATAGCGCGCGTTGAATGAGTGTCAAAATTCGGGGCAAACGATCGCTTTCCCGTCTCCAAAATTGGCCCGTTCAATTAATACATGGACCTCGAAACCCAAGTTGTGACATGCGATCTCCCTCCGCCCAGGCACGCGCCTTATATGGTGCAGGAGGCCAAAGTCTTTAGAAAATTGATTGTAAAAAGATTTGAGCTGGTCAAGTGAAAAACGGAAAGCCGAGCGCCCGAAGCTTGCCCCGAACCCTCAGTCACCCCAATTGCAAATGCTCACTGCAAAGCGCCCCCTCTCCGAGCTGTCACTCCCGCCGAAGCGGGCTCGCGGCATCTCCGAAGGGCGGCTGTGCGACCTGCGCAACAGCCTCAGCCTCTTCACCAATGCCAACAACGCCACCCGCGCCCGCGAGCGTGGCATCCTGCGCAGCCGCGATGCATCGAGCAAGTACGAAGAGGTGCGGACGCACGCAAGCAGGCCCTTTGCGGCGCCCCATTCGCGCCCATGAGTGATTGAACGCATTTGACCCTTTTGAGCCATCTGCCCCACATCGCTGACGTGCGAACACACCCTTGGACATCGGTAGTACGAGAAGAAGGTCTTTGCCCTTATCAAGGACAGCGGCGGCATCGAACTGCCCGACGAGGATTGGGTGCTCGAGATCCTGCCCGAGCTGAAGCTGCTCGAGCCTGATACGCTCGAGATGCTCTTCGCCCAAGCCGAGCAGCACGCCAAGTACGAGGCCGCCGCGCGCGACCTCGTCAACGCCGAGGTGGCCAAGTACGAGGATGCGCACGAGCGCGAGCTGCGCGCGCTCCGGCTCGAGAGCGAGTCGCAGCACACGCGCTCGTCGGTGAGCGCGGAGATGCGCATGCAGGCGCAGGAGGAGGCGGCGCGCGAAGAGACGGACCGGCTGCGCGAGGAGGCGATGGAGAAGATCAGCGAGCTCGAGGAGGAGGTCGCCAAGCTCGAGGAGAAGGTCGAGGAGCAGAAGGGCCGAGATGGAGCAGCTGAAGCAGCAGCACGAGGAAGAGATCAACGAGATGAACGAAGAGCGCGAGAAGCTGGTAGAGATTGTCGACGAGGCGCAGAAGGAGACCGAGCTCAAGCGCGAGACCTCGCGCAAGCTCAAGGAGGAGATTATCGACAACGACCGTCTGACTGTGGCCAATCTCAACCGCATCAAGAATCTCGAGATCGAGATCGAGGAGACGCGCAAGCTATGCGAGAAGCTCGACGACGAGAACGAGGAGCTGCGCGAGGAGCTGGGCAAGTCGCTCAAGGACGAAGGAGCCTCGGCGGCGCTCGAGCGCGAGGTAGAGATGCTCCGTGAGCTGCTCAGCGAGCGTGAGCAGCAGGTGCGCAGCCTCTCGCTGCGCCTCGCCGATGCGTCCAGTGGCAGTGGGGCGGGCAGCGGCGGTTTCGGAAGCAGCAGCGGCTTCAACAGTAGCTCGTCGGGCCGGCGTGAGTCGATCCTCGATCGCCTCGGCCTGAACAAGGGCCCGACCGCCATCTAGGACAGGCCCCTAATTTGGGAAGGGCCGATGGCGAGGAGTTGACTGGAAACGCGCTCGCTACCACAGCCGGCATGTGATACGACGCGCAAGGGATGAGAATGAGGATGCGTACTACGACGAGCAGAGCGGCACTCGTGCTAGAGCCGAGTGGGCATCGAGCGTAGTGGGCGACCGGTCGTGGTGCTTGGTTTTGGTCGGTCCGGCCCCGGGGGGGGGCTCTCGTCTCCAGGGGGAGGGGCGGGTGAGGGTCTCTTCTCGGGGACGGCGCGTTCTGGATCAGTCAGCTCCCTCTCTCGATCCGTGTTTAGAGGCGGCTGGTCAGGGCGGGTGGGGGGGCGGGTTCCGTCATTCGAGAGCGCGGCGGGCGGTTCCGCGGTAGGACACGCGCAATCGGGGTCGGAATGATCGGGGTACGCGCGATTGAACGTCAAGTTCGACAAAGCGGATCTGCTGGGAACCAAAGTCGAAAGATACGATACGCGTATGGTTACTACGTAGTAAATGCATACACACTGTAACTACAAAAAAAGGCAGCCGAGCGCAACCCCGTCCGGCGGCGGCAAGATGTCCGCCCGAGCCTCTGCATCAGAGTTCAGAGAATCTAGTGCCACGACCGTCCGCCGGTCCGCGGAGCACGCACACCCGTGTGGTGAGAGCTGCCGCTTCAAGAGAAGGCAAAGTACGCTCCTCCAACGAGCGCCGCGAGCACGGCACCAAAGACGCCAAGAGTCCACAAGCGCTCCAAATCGGCCACGTCAGACTTGCGTGCAGCCCCGCTCTGTTCCTCGTCGATGATTCTGCGCACCGTGGCGTACGGGAGGTCGTCAGAGGCAATCAGAGGTCATCAGAGGTCTTCAGAGGAGAATGGTCGAGCACCGCTCCATGTCGCCAGCAACGTTAGTGTCCTTGAAGCAGTAGCGAAGCATCGCACGCTTGGCAAAGTCGCCCTTTTGGTACGATTCGGTCAGCTTGCGCGCCGTGTCACTACGCGAGGGCGAGCACACCTGCTCAAAGGGTCGGCCACAGACAACGGGTGGCGATAATTGGCATCCAGATGCCATCCGAGGCCATCCTAGGCCATCCGAGACCATCCGAGGCCATCCGAGGCCATCCGAGGCCATCCAAGGCTATCCAAGAGTATCCGCACACCTGCTCGAAGAAATGCGCGGCGTTTGTAGTTGTGCGAAGCGCCTCGAGCGTGTTGATCGCGTCCATGAGCTTGTGCATGTCGGCCACCACTGCGTCCTTTGGGGAATTGGGCGACTCCAGCTTGATGCCATCGAGCATCTGCCGATGCAGCTCGCACAGAGCATCCACCATCCCGCGGTTCACCAGCTCGGTTTGGTAGCGTGCCCCAAAGGCGACGATATCGGCATAGCGGAAGGTGTTGGACGCATTCTCACGCTTGTCGGTCACTGCGACGAAGCGTGCGACCATTTCGCGTAGTGCTGGCAGTACCGGAACCTTGCTGTGCTGCTGCAGATGGCCGATGAAGCGTTTGGCGAGCGCCTCGTCCGAGTCGCGATCAGCGTTACACTTGCGGGACTCGAGCAGTGGCTCGAGCGGCTGGGTCGCGGCAGGCTCAGACTCGTCGTCGCTCGTCTCGATGCGGTCCCACTTCGAGTACGAGACGCCAGATGGCGGCTTTCTTTCGCTTCTTTCCGCCATCGAGATGCTCGCTCGAAGACCAGTCAGGTCAAGTCAAGTACCGGTACAAGTCTGACAGTACTGTACCGGTAAATTGACACGGGGGGAGCCGGGACATCACGGGAACAGTACCAGTTAACTTGCAAACCCTCGGGCGCGCACATATCACGGGGTCTATGGCATAGGAAACTATGGGCCACGCGCGCTCTAATTTATACTCTCCGCTCTTTTCGTCTGTTCCATGGCCGATCGAGCGAGTGGCAATCCGGGGCAGCATCATACAAAACGTCTCAGCTCCTCTCACCAAGGCTTGGCCACGACCTCGCAAGTCTCGCTGTTCGCCTCTTTCATCGAGAAGGCAATCCCGTGCGCTGCGAGCTCGAGAAGTGACCACACCTGGAAGGGGTAACCCTCGAGGCTCTGGACGGCGGAGCTCTCGTTGACGTGGCGCCCGTGCGGATGCTCGGTCGTTGGTCGCGGATCCCATCCGGAGCCCATTCGGAGCGTCCAGAAGAAGTGGCCCACCAGAGGCGCGTCAGATTGGTTCGCCCATGCTTTGCCGAACGTGTAGACGGCGAGTTGCTCGGCGTACATCTGACGGAGCTCCCTTGCCGTTGTCGCATCGCTCAGATCGAGAGGTGCGTCGTGATTAGTGGCGAGAGACCATTCCCCGAGCACCACTGGCACGTCGTTCCCATATTTGGAGCACCAATCCCATGTACTCGCGGGAGAGTGGCACGCTCGGAAGTGGATCTTGTCCCACGCACGCGCGCTCTTGTCCGGACTCTCATCCCCTCCAGCCTTGAAGTCGCCTGCCCAGTTAAGGTACCAGTGCACATCGAGCATCAGGGCGCCTCCCCATGGCTTCACCTGATAAGGGAGGCCATCAGACATGGATTAGGAACGCAATCTGACACCATCAGCGGCGCCCTCCCCACGGCTTCACCTCCTTCATGAACTCATCAAGTCCGCGGTCGTTCGGGTAGATGAAGTTGAGCACCAGAGGAAGCTCAGCGAGTGCCGCTCGCGCCGCTCGGATCGCCCGCCGATAAAAGTGCTTCACTGCCTCTAAGTAACCGGGTGTGTTGAGTGCGGGCTCGTTGGCCACCTGGAGGGCGATCAAATCAGGCGAACAAGGTGCAATCAGGCGCAATCGGGGGCAATCAGGCACACTCAGGCGAACTCAGACGTTGGTCACCTGGAGGGCGCCGATGACCTGCGAGAGGTCCGGCGGCAACGAGGCAATCCAACGCGCGAGGGCCGCGACGCTTTCAACGGCTACGTCGCCCCACGACACGATGCCCGACACGGCGCCAGGCGTGCGAGAGGTCGAGTAGTTGCCGTGCTCCATCTCGTGATGCTCGCCTTTGCAGCGTGGGATGGTGCCCACGACGACGCCTGGCATCGAGTCGTTACTCGCTGCGAAGGCGTACGGCGCATCGCACGAGAGGCCGTTGGAAATGCACGCCTGGCCACACGGCAGCGAGTGCACGTCGAGCAGAGCGGTGATGCCACGTGTCCGGAGCTTCGGGAGCATCGCCTGCAGGTGGTTGAGCCCGCCGGTGACGAAGCCCTCCGCTGAGAAGCCGTACTCGTACGCCGACGTGCCACCGACGGGTGGCTCGGTGATCCAGTAGCCAACTGGAATACGGACCGCATTGATGCCCAGCTCCACAGCCGTGTCCAGCATCTCGTCGGTCAAATAGTGCTGCCAGTGGTTGCGCATGGTCGCGATGGCGTGGGCATCGCCGCCTTCTCGGCGCAGTCCGATGACGAAATCGAGCTCCGAATCTGCCTCGATCTGGTCGAACATCCACGAGGGTCGCACGTCGGCCGACGCGCCGGCCGGGGCGAATCTCGGGTTGATCTCCATGACGAGCCATCCTCCGAGTGAGACGCCGCGCCATGAGCGCGCAGGAGGAACGCGCGAGGGCGGCGGCGGCGTCGAGGGCGTCGGCGGCGTCGGCGGCGTCGGCGGTGGCGGCGTCGGCGGTGGCGGCGTCGGCGGCGGCGGGAGGAGGGGCGAGGGCGGCACTTCCGGTGTCGCCATGGCCGCCACCTTGGTCTTCACCCTTGCAGATTCATCCTCCACTACTTGGTGAGTCGTCCTCGAGCTTGCCGGTGGCCAGGCGAGTGAGACCTGGAAGCAAGCCACCCAATCGCACGCTCCGGGATAGCACTGCTCTTCGCCCCCATCATTGGTGGTACAAAGCAAGCTTCCAAAACGCGCATGGTCCGGAAGGTAAACTGGGGCAGCGCCGATAGCCCAAATGAATAGGTTGTTCGCGCGGGCGGAGGAGGGGAGTCGAATGCCGACCGGGATGGGATACAGACGACCGATGCCGTACACGCCGCCGCCAAGAACGGTGTGCTCCTTGACATTGGCCGCCACGTGATAGCCCACGCCCTTGTACTCGGCGTACTTGTAAGGTAGCTCGGACTGGAACATGTACACCTGGCCGCCCTCGCCCTCCCAGACTACGAGGTCGCCCATTTGATGCTCCACCTGCGGACCGAGCTCGCAATCGGATGCAATCAGACGCAATCAGGCGCAATTCGACGCCATCGTTGCGCCATCATGCGCCAAAAGCCTCCATCAGGCTCATTCGGGCGCACCTGCAGGCCGAGCGCGATGACGTCCGCGCCGGTCACCACGAGACCATGCTCGGAGTACGACGTGTCCGAGAGCCCCTCGCAGTCATCGTGATCTGCGTGCCACGCCCAAGTATTATCGAGTGTGATGTGATTGCCCTCGATGGCAATGTGCACGTCTGCACGCGTGCGCTCGCACGAGGGCTTGTTCGTCGTGTTGTATCGGAATGCGCCTGAGCGGGTGAAGACATCGTTCCCCACCTAAACGCAAAGCAGCCATGTGTGCCCATCAGAGGGCCATCAGAAGCAATCATAGGGCAACCATAGGCCATCAGATAAATTTAGAGGCCATCAGATGCACTCAAAGGCCATCAGATACAATTCGAGGCCATCAGGGGCCATCAGCGGAAACTCGAGGTGCGCAGCCCACCCCTTCGTGGCCTGACCAACGAAGTAACGGCTCGGTCGGTCCTCGGGGCCCTTGGTCGAGGCTCGTGCCTGCCTCAAGGAGTACGCCGCAGACGCGCGCCGAGTCGGCGCTGATCACGAGGGCAGACTTGCCCGCGGTGGCCACCAGCGTCGGGAAGCCGAGCCCGAGCACGATAAAACCGGACGTAACGATCGAGATGGGCTCCGAGAGCGAATAGATGGCGGGGGTGAGCAAGAGTGCTCGCTTTCCTACAATGCCCGCGTTGATACTTGCCGCGGTGTCGCCGGCGCGCGTGACGTACACGTCAGCCATGTCGATCCGCGTGTCACCCACTGGCAGGGGCCCACGCGTATCTTTGACAGTGGGGGGTACCGCAAGGCTCCACTTCCCCTCTTCTTCGACAAGGTACGGCTTGGCGGCCACCCGAGGCGTCGTTTCTCTGACGGAGATTCGTCCATTGTCCGAGGGGGGGGGGGATCCCTGGACAGGTGCGGGGGGACACGCGCGTGATGCCGTCATCGGCACGAGTCTGTGGTAATCAGTGGCCATCAGTGGCCATCAGTGGACATCAGTGGACATCAGTGGCCATCAGTGATCATCAGTGGTCATCAGTGCGAATCCGTGGTCATGAGCTCCGTCCGACGCAATCGAATTCACACCTGCACACCCGTGAAGACGTAATTCATGAAGGTGCCCACTTGGCCGGAGAGTAGCCGGCTGTTGCGTACGAGGTGTTGCTGCTGCATCGTCATGATGAGCTCGAGTTCCACGACCGAATCCGCGATGAAGCCGCCGCTCACGGCGCCACCGCGCGTCTCAGCAAGGGAGAGCGTGCCGCCGACGTGCAGCCGACGGAGAGGCGCCGCCTGGGAGGCTGCCCACGTGACGTTGCCTGTGGTGGCCACTCCCTCGACCGAGCGCCAAAAGTTTGTGAGCCCGTCGCCGCAGTGCCCGTCGCAACACCCAAGCGGATTTCCATCGGGGCCGCAGTTTCGATTCAACGAATAGAATGACTCGACAACGACGGAGTCCGCAGATGCCCCGACGCCGATCAGGCTCGTCTGCCGGTGCATGGATCGAACACATGGTCTGTGAGCAGCAGAGGATGCGTTACGTGGGAGGTGTTCGATCCGTGTCACGGCACGTAGTATCCGATAGCGATGCTATCCTGGTAGGTGCCAGACCGCAGCAACATCGCTTGGCGAACCGTGCTAAACTCGCCAATCTGATCGCAGCCCGTGATTCTGTTGTGGAGCTCCGAGGCAAATGTCTGCACGTCATCACCAGGGCTAAATACCCTGATGGTGTCGATGCCATCATACCATTGGGGCCCCAAGCTCACAGCGGCCGAGATGCCAGCAGAGGGCAGTCGGAAGAGTGCGAGCACTGCCAAGGCTGCAATCATGAAGAAAGCTGCGGCGAGCTTCGTCAAGCGCTGTGGAGTCCTTCCAGCGTCGTGTGCGCCTAGCTCATGGTAATCGGTCGTGGGTTCGAGCCGCATTGACCTCCCCGACAGTGCGAGGAGCGACGCTCCGATAAATCGTGATCTCGGTACGGCTCTCGCGTGCCCGAGGCGGCGCGAAGATCGGGCAACGGAATTTAATATGTACCCAGAAAGGCGGAAAGAACGTCGACAAATGCCCATCGAGCCCCAGGAGCCTGGCAGGACGCCTCGCGAATAGACGACAAGGATCGCAAACACAATCCGAATCAGAATCCGAAGCGCCATGAAACGCCGCATGGCGCAAAATGGCCGCGTCCAGCTGCGACGACCCTGCGCGCGTTCTAGGGAGGGACATTTGAGGTGTGAATGAGTGACCGAACTTTTTTTGCGTCCACAATTCGCATTTGTTTACTTTTTGGGCTTCGGAACACGCACATAAGCAGTGTTGCCGACCGGGCGCAGGAGCGCAGCGCGGAGGAGGTAAGACGCTGGGCGCGGGCCCTCTCTGCCAGCCATGCCGACCGCCATCGAGTCGATCATGGAGATCGACCTCATCCCAGCCACCACCGAGGAGGCGCTCAGACACATGTTTCGCTTCTTCGGCTTCCTCGTCCTCTCCTTCCTCATTTATTGGCCCTATGAATCCGGCGAGGCGTTCAACACGCCGGTCGGGGGCTGGGATGAAAACCGGACGGCCGAGGCATGGGGCAACTTTGGCTGGGATTGGGATTGGATCGACTGCACGTACTTCGCGATGGTCACGATGACGACCATAGGCTACGGCGACCATCCCACGCTGAATCAGGGGCTGCGCATCTTTACGATCTTCTTCGCATTGGTTGGCGTCCTCGCCATTGGCAGCTCGGTCCAGCGCGTAGCGTCATGGTTCAATGAGCAGGGGCGCCTTCACTTCATCGAAATGCAGAAACGGACGCTGGATAAAGCGAAAAAAGCTTCCTCGCTCGTAAAGGAAAAGAAGTTGGGAGAGGCCAAATCGGCGACCGGGGGAGGCGAGGGAGGTGACGATCTTGCAGCTGCTTCTCCTCGCGTCCCCAGCGCAGAGACGCAGCCTTCCCCGCCGCTCTCCCCGCCGCTGGGGAGGCTTTCCCCGCCGCTCTCCCCCGCGCTCTCCCCTGCGCTCTCGGCGCCGTCTACACGTCGATTGATGTCGAACATTCCGAGCTCCTCAAGAAGCTTTCTCCGCGGAGCCACCGGCCATGGCACGTCTCCGTCCAGTGAAGGCACGTCTCCGTCCAAGCATGGTCTGTTTCAGGGGGATCCCGCGCCGCCGCCGTCGCCGCCGCCAAGCCCGGCAGCGCAAGAGGCGCAGAAAAAGGGATCCGGGATCAGAAGACTGATGGGTAGCTTCATTTCGACCGGAGGGTTTTTCGCCATGTGCATCATCCTCGGAGAGGTTGAGAACGCGCAGATCGAAGGGTGCGGCGGCTTTGGTGCGGGCTGGTCGTGCGGCGGCACTAATGAGTGCGAGGCTTGGAAGCTCGCAGCGGGAGATGCGGGACCGGCTGGCGGACCCTATTGCTGGACCTGGATCGATGAGTTCTATTACGCGCTCATCACCTTCTTGACCATTGGGTATGGCGATGTCCACGCGCATACCAAGGGTGGCAAGATCCTGGCGACCATCATAGCGCTGACGGGAATCCTTTGCTTCACGGCTCTCGCGAAGGAGATTCACGCCTACTTCCAGGAGAAGCAGCTTGGGACGAGCAAGTCGCTGAGGCAGCGGCTGGTCGAGCTCAACGAGGTGATCGAGCAGGATGAGAACGGCAAGGTTACCCCCGAGGAGTATGTGATCTTCAGCCTCAAGAAGATGGGCAAGGTTGATAAAGACCTCGTCAACCTCCTCAAAGAACAGTTCAAGGCGCTTGATATGGACGGTAGTGGCGAGCTCGATGGCAACGACGTCGCCAAGCTGGCGGCGGCCGCAGAGGCAAACTTCAAGGCGAAGCACGCCAGCCAGCCTTCTGCGTGGTCTCTTCTGCCGATCCCGAGCAAGCTGCCGATCCCTTGGCGGACTTCCCACGAGCCCCTCAAATCTCCGCGCCAAGGGAAGGTCTTAACCATTTGACGGTTGCGAGGCGCGCGCGAATGGGCGAGGCGGCGACGCTAGCTTTGCGAGGCTACTCTCCGTTTTCGTCCCCCTTCTCCCTCAGCGTACAGTGGTGTACACTCGCTCGAGGCGGACGCAGAGCTGGGTTTCCCTTCTTTTTTTACGTATCCCCAGCGTATCGTATCCGCCCACGGGTCTTGAAGGATCCAGCACTGACCACTCCGTCTGAGATCATGATTGATGTTTGATTCATGTGTACGCGTGTGTGTGGGCTGTGGCAAGGCATGTGGGCCATGCTGCGTGCACTAGAGGTATGGTCCGGTCACCAAATAAGGAAAAGCTTAAGGAAAAGGTAGCTCAGCCGACCGGAAACGGCGCGGACGTCACAAGTTCGCGAAAACGCGTTTCCTCATTCCTGTGGACTGTGCCGTCGCGAAAATCCAAAATTGAGCCCTGGCCTCGACAACTCGACAGGAAACTCGACAGGAACTCGACAGGCTACTCGACAGCAACTCGTACTCGACAGGATAGCTCTTGATAGCTCGACAAAGCTCGACAGCTACTCGACAGACCTCGACAGCTACTCGACAGAACCCCCCCTGACTCCATGCGCCTGGGCATCAAGGTGTCAAGCTCGAAAGCTCGACAGCTCGACCATTGAGCTCGACAGACCTCGACAGATCTCAACAGGCCTCGACACGAGGTCTAAGACTGGGTAAAGCCGGGTTAGAGCCCCACTCCTTCAACTAGGTGAAGGTTGATGGACCCACTGGTTACCACTGGTCAACTACACAACTTGGTGGGATGGTGTTGGCTGGATGATGGATGTTCTGTGGTGGACCTTTCGTTCCACGTTCATGCTCTTTCGTGCTCTATTTGACCTAATTCTCCTCAGAATTGCATTAAGATTGCATTTTCTGGTCAGATGAAACCAGTGGCTAGGTCCTAGGGGTTTAGGGTGGGTATTTATGGGTATTACAAAGATGACAGTGAAGAAACCTGTGGCTATGTAGGGGTTAGGGGTTAGAGGTTAGGGTGTGGCGTCCTCGTGATCTCCGAGTTCTTTATCCGTTTGACCTAGTTTGGATTTAGTTTGGTTGGTGGGTCCTCTAGGCCTACTGCTGTGAGTGAGTCTTAGTGAGAGTCTACAGAGAAAAAAACCTTTTTGGGGTTTTTTATGGACTCTAGAGACCTTTCTCAGATCGCCGCGAGTCCACCCCTTCTACAACCCGACTCTCGCAGAATGGCGGTCACCATCACGCATGACCAGACAGACGAGCATCTCCTTCAAAGATTCTCTCGAGCAGCACCCTCTTGAAGACGAAGCATGGAGGCTTCCCCTCGCTGCGCGCGCACGACAAATCAAGAACAACAAACGAATCCGGAGCCCTGCACGGCCACCTTGACTTGCCACTAACAATCGCTGACTATGCGCGAAGCGCCTGCCCCAAAGCCGGGTTAGGGGGGGGTTCCTATCCTTTTGGGGGGGGTTTCCTATCGGATACGTATCCTGATGTATTTTGATGTATCCTGCATGTATCCTGCATGTATCCTGAAGGATACATGTATCCCTTATGTATCCTGATGTATCTCAAAATGTATCTTAAATGCCCTGTTATATTCCAAGAGAATATGTGTTTTACATGTACACGTATCCCAAACGAGTCCAAGATACAATATGAGATACACATCAGATACATCAAGATAAATGTATCTTGAGCGCTTCCTTGGAGTCACACTGGATACATTTCACGATACATCAGGATACGTGTATCTTGGATTCTTTATCACGATACATCAAGATACACCGAGATACAAAATTTTGTTATATGTATCTTGGACGCGTCATGACGACACTTCACGATACAATCAGGATACATCACGATACATGTATCTTGGACGCTTCGTCCGAGCCGCGCTGGATACACACAAGATACTCTCGGGATACACAGCAGATACATCATACATCAAGGATACGTATCTTGGGCTCGTTCTATTTGCCCTGCTGTCCAAGGAGCTCAAGGCGCTCCGCCTCTTCGCTCGAGTCAGGCTCCACTTGGGGCTCGCGTTGAAGGGCTGGCACCGGTGCCTTTCGATTGTTCCCCATGAGCCCCGCCTTCTTCAACGCATTCGTCTGAATCTACTTGAGCTAGTAGGATACATAAGAACGCACGTAGGATACATAAGAGATACACGTGGGATACATGCGAGATACATATGGGATACATGTATCTGCAGCGGTTCGAGGACACACGGAGGATACATGCGGGATACATAAGGAATACATAAGGAGATACATGTATCTCAAATGTATCCGTATAGGTACGTATCTCAGATGCAAGATACATGCGGGATACATGCGGGATACATGTATCCTCAGAGGTCATCATCAAGATACATGCGGGATACATGCGGGATACATGCGGGATACATGTATCTCAAATGCATCCAGAGAGAGATGTATCTGAAATGAAGGTGACACGGGATACATGCAGGATTCGCGCGGCCACAAGTAGGGCTCGAGATACGTATCCTCGAATGTATCCCCTATGTATCCGACATGTATCGTGAGTGTATCTTGTGTGCCATGTATCTGA
>JWZX01003173.1:0-21535 GCA_001275005.1 Chrysochromulina tobinii | reverse complement strand
GCGAACTGGTCGAGCAACGAGGTGCACACCAAGAAGAAGTCGAAGCGGCACCAGTTATCGGCAAAGTAGTTGTCAGTACCCATCGCAGCCATCTTCAGGATGCACTCGATGTAGTAGATGTACGAGAATGACTGCATCGCCGTATTATAAAAGCCGAATAGCTGCTCGTCCTGCTCGATGCCCCAAAAGTCCAACGCCATCACGCTGATGTTGGCGATGATCACAAACGTGATGATGCTGTCGAAGATCGGGGTCATGATGAAATCGTAGCAGGCACGGCGAAACCAATGCGTTGGTGGGCTCGACGCCTTGCTAGGCAGCGCATGCGCGAGAGCCTTCATCGTGTTTGCCCACTGCTGCTGCTCGAGGGTCATGATTGCGCTACCGCTCTCCTGCTGCTGGATGCGCCTGAAACTGTCCACGACGACGCCCACAAAGAGATTCATGGCAAAGATGTAGCTCATAAGCATCCACGCGAGCGCATAGATCGACGCGGCCGAGAAGTCGTTGCGCACTGCCGCATGGCCCGAGCCCGCCGCGCCCATCATGATCCACATCGGCTTCTCCCACGAGTCGCCGGTGCTCATAATGTAGAGGGCGAGCATCGACTGCCCAAAGTCGTCGAAGCAGCCCGTCGGCGGGTTCGACCAACGCGAATCCTTGTCGTCGCACTCAAGCCGTGTGAGGATGCTGGGGTTGCTGCAGCTCCCGAAGGAGCCACTGAAGAGCTGCATGCCGACGACGGCGAAGACAAACTGTATGACGAAGATGACGCCGACGACATTGCTTACGTCAGGCATGGCCTTGAAGAGGGAGGTGATGATGAGCCTCATTCCAGCGTTACGCGAGACAAGACGCAGCGGGCGCAGCACGCGCGTGATTCGCAGGACGCGCAGCGGCTGCAGCTGCGGTATCGACTCGGCGAGCAGCAGAGTCAACGAGATCATCACGATACAAAAGTCGAGCTGGTTCCACGGGGACTTGAGGTAGGCGTCCTTGGTGAAGAGGAAGCCCAATGTAATCACTTTGGCCATCATCTCGCCGAAGAAGAGGCCCGTGAAGAAGAGGTCCATTGTCTGCAACGTGTGCGCCAGGTCGGATTCAGGGTCGAGGCGTGGCGAGTCGAGTGCGAGGCAGATCGACGAGACGATGATGGCGGCGATGATCACCTGGTCGAACTGCGGCTTGGCGATGAGGTCACGGCAGAAGCACCGGAGCGGGTGGCGTGGCCCAAAGTAGTAGAGCGAGTGCTCCTCGGGCCACGGTGGGTCGGCGTCAGCGGTAGCATTTGAATCGAGCAGCGCCTTGCGGTTGTGGTCACGGGCGTCCGCGTCGTGGCTTGCGTGGTCGCCCTCCGCCGCGTCGCGGCTCGTGATGGAAGGGTTTCTAGCACGGCTCGTGAACCTGTCGCGCGATGTGTCCGACCGCGCGATCGTTGACGGTGGCGAGGACGACTCCTCGGCAAACTCATTCAAGATCACCGCTATGAGGAGATTCAAGAGAAGGAACTTGCCGAGCATCACCACGAAGATGAAGAAGAGCGATACGGGCGCGCCCAGGATGTACGCGGCCGGCTCCAGCGCCTCAAACCACTCGCCCGTAAGCAAGATGAAGACGGTGATCATCGCCGGCCCACAATAGTCAAAATGATAGTAGGGCTTCTCCTGGAGCGACTCGTCGGCGCACAGCCCACCGGGGCAAGGCTCGAGCGAGTAGCCCGTCTTCGGGGTATAGAGGCCGCCAATTAGCTGCATACCAAGCAGCGCGAACATGAACATCGTGAGCACCACGAGCACTACGAGGTTTTTCATCTGGGGAAGCGCTCGGATGAATGTGATGACAATCTTGTACAGGCCTTTCCAGCTGCGCATAAGGCGCAGCACGCGAAGCACGCGAAGCATTCGAAGCATTCGAAGTACCCGAAAGGCGGACACGTTGGCGCCGCTTGCGGTCGAGAGCCACGTGACGAGCATCTCGATGATGCTGAGGATGACAATCGTGCCGTCGAGGCAGTTCCAGCCGTCGGCCCAGTACGCCGCACAGCCCAGCCCAATCAGCTTGATGCCCATCTCGATGATGAAGCACCACGTGATGACGGCGGCTGCACTTTCCAGATCCGCAGCATACTCTTCGCTCATGCCCTCATAGGCCATGCACATCAACAACATGTTGACCAGCACTAGCGCCGTCGAGGTGTGGTTGAGCCACTCTGCGTTCGCGATCACCCTAAACGGGCGACGGCACGGCCCGTCCAGCGAGCAGTCAGCACAGTTGCCCGAGAAGCTGCGAGGTGGTTTCGTCGTGCCGTCTGAGAGCACGGACTCGCCCGCGAGCAGCGTCGCCGGCTCTTCCTTGCCAGCACTCCGGTCGACGAGGACCGAATCGGAACAAGTCTCCTCGCTGCCATCGGCACCGAGTGCATCGGCACCGAGAGCTGTATCGGTGGAGCGTGCGGAGCTTTGCGTGCGCACGGAGCTAGCGGGTTGAGCAGTCGAGCTTCTCTCTAGCTTTATCTGCGCCCGCGTGTCGGAGTATTCGAGGTAGATGACCGCAAGGAAGAGGTTGATTACGAAGAAGCCAACGACCATGATGATCAGGACGAAGTACATCCACACCCAAGGGCTGAACGCAGCCATGAGAGAGTACATGGACGTCGCCCAGAAGTCGCAGGTGATCGATTGGAAAAAGGTGATGAAGAAGATGGCGACTGAGTCGAACGAGGTCAGTCCATCATTTGGGTCCTTGTCGAAATAGGCGCACGATGACCCATCCGGGCACTGCTGCGCGTCATCGAGGTGCGAGTTGCACGGGATACCAGTGTCCCAAGCCGTTTGGTCAATGTCGCTAACACCAGCATCGGAAGCCACGCGCGCCTCAAGCAACCGGCGACGCACATCGCTGATTGGGTGCCCGGGCGTCTCCTCGAAGCCGGGCAGAGCGCACCGGTAGTGCAGTGACCCTTTGAAGAGTTCCATGCCCACGATGCCGAAGATGAGGAAGACGAAGCCGCCCAGCGCGAACACGTTGCCCATCTTGGGGAGCACCGACAGGATCCACTGTACGAGCAGGGGCATACCCGGCATGCGCTTGAGCGCGCGCAGCGGTCGCAGTGCGCGAAACGCTCGTAGCGCGGAGTAATTACCCATCGATGGGAACAGGATGGGCAACCACGCGAGCGAGACGACGAGGAAGTCGAGCTGGCACCACGGGTCGCGCAGGTAGGCCTCACGGTGCCAAAAAAGAGAGTAGGCGAGCGCCTTACTCAGGAGCTCGAGAGTAAAGATGATAAGGAAGACCCACTCGAACACGCCAAGGATGGCTTCCTTTTGTGTGCCCTCCGGATCAAGTGGCGACTCATATGCCATCATGCAACAATTCACCAAAATAGTGACCAGGATGAACGGGTCGAACCACTTGGACTCTACAATCAGGATAGCGCTGCGTCTAGGCTCGCGCCAAACAGGCAAGCCAGGTGAGCATCCGAGCACGCCGGCATACACCTTGCCGCTTGTGCCGAGCACCTCCTTGCCCCTGAACCCGGGTCGTTGCAGCGCGTCAAGTGTGGGCATGCGAGATTGTTGCTCGGCAATCGCGTCCAGCAGAGAGTAGGACGTTGTCGACCCATGAGACCCCAATCTTCTCGCAATCATAGCAGCCATGCTCCCTCTCTTGTCTGACCTGGCGGCTCCAAGCTAGCTGGGGACGTCGAAGATGTTAGAAGAGACAGTAGAGGCCCCAAGTTTCATCCCCAAGTTTAGGAAGTCATCAATTTCATTTTGGAGACGCGTTTCCTTTCTGGGTTCTTGGAATTCTCAATCTCCCGACTGACCGCACGCTGACCGAACTGACCGAACGCCGTTTCGCGGCCTTCAACATTAAGAAGTAATTCGTATGTTGTTTTTGGAAGGTGGACGAGACGTCGGTTTCATTCAAATAGTAAGAAAGCTGTGGAGTAGGTGAATCAACACAGACTGCTCAATGATGGAAGCTTAAAGCCGGTAGTCATTGATCGCCAACACGGTGCTAGACTCTTAAACAAAATTTCGCCCCACACTGACAGTAGGGTTTCCCCACAAGGTCACCTTCAAGCTAAGCCTAAGGACCACCGGGAACACGCGGGACACCACGTCCACGAGGGGGCTTTAGCGTCAAGCGCAGCCCGCAGGCGCGCCCCGCTCTTCGCTCTGTGTGTAATCACATGTAGTAGATTTATCGTCTGCCTCAGAGCTGACCGGTGTGAATGCTCCTAAGCCCCGCCCCGCTTTCATGGCCCATATGCGTCCTAACCCACGTGCACAACCAAGAGACCCTTGGGGGCTGGGCGCCATCCTCCTCCCGCTCTGAAGATACCGGGCTGGCTGTGGCTGCGGCTGACGGCGCGCGCAAAAGCGTTCTCAGATCTAGATGCATTGCGTGTCGCTGATGGTATCGATATGGAACCAGCCGACGATGCGGGGCGTAAGCTCGCTGCTGCGGCGGCGAGCTGCGGCGGCGGCGGCGCCACTTCTCCACCTTGCGGCTGCTGTAGTGATGGCGAGCCCCACACGGGTAGCTGTATCTGCGACGCTGCATGGTGGGTACCTGGCACCCGTAGAGGCGCCGTGATGGGCGCGCGAAGAGAGCCCCTCTTCATGCCAAGCTCGTGCTCCTGCCCTTGCCCTGCTCCATCGGGTGCTCGGCAGCTGTAGGGGATGGCGCCCACGTGTACACCATTCCCGACACCATTTCCCACAGGGACGCTCTTCGTACCGGCAAGCATGGGCGGCTGACGATGTACCGCAGCGCATCGGTAGTGTGCCATGGGCGGCGCCTTCCGCATCACATGTGGCCGCCGATGCTGCCGCTGCTGCGGCGGCAGCGGCCCTTCCTGCGGTAACTCCTGCGGGGTAGCGGACAGGCGCCAAGTTTGCGAGAAGGACGCGGGCGAGTATGGGCGCGCCACAGTTCCAGCAGGCACCATGGTTGCCTTGGTAGGGCGAGCGTGCCAGAGCGATCGGTCGTTGTCGGCCAGGCGCGTGCTCGGGGCCGTTGCCAGGAGGTGACGTTCGGCCACCCCACGGTACAACTGCACGTCCCCTATCCCCCATGGCCCCTCGGCAAGCCGTGAAAGCTGCTGTGAATGCTGCTCTGCCAGCAAAGCGACCTCAGCCTCAGCCTGGTCACCTGCAATCGCAGCCTCCCACGACTGACGCCCAGCTTTGAATTGGTGTGCCCGTGCCACTCGTGCTAACATGGGTGAGTAGCCAGCACCCACAATCCCCAAGCCGGCAGGGGTGGGTGCTACTGCCATCGTGATGGCGGGAGCGGCGGTGGAGGCGGCAAAGACGGCGGCCGGAGGCGCACCAGCATCGGACGCTGCTGCATTCTTCCAGTGTGGATGAGCAGCTGCCTTCTTGCTCAGCAGTGCAGCAGCAGCCTTCGCCCTCAGCAGCTCAGCCAAATCAGCGGCAGCCTTGACCCCTCAGCAGGTCCTCTTCTCCGGGAGGATCCTCATTGCCTATCGTGGCCCGCCGTTGCAGCGCGTCGAGCAGCGATGAGTCGGACCGCCACGCGACCTTGTGCAGCTCGATCGGCTCGCCTGGCGCCGGCACGAGCTGCGCGTCCCCAGCGTAAGAGAGTAACCTCCGCAGCACCCGCAGGATCCAGCGCACGTATTCATTTCCTTCGATCGAGCGTGTATGCAAGTCGCAGAGCTCGAACCAGCACCGGTGGAATGCGGCGCGAGAGAGCTTGCCCTTGCCGCCGCTATCTCGCTGCCAGTCCTCATCTATTGAGGTCCGCACCTCCTGTGCATCGATCCGCACGTCGCTCGACATCTCGTGCGTGACGAGATAGAGCTTGCGGATCATGGTTCGGTACGCCGTGCGGCTCATGTGATCGTCGTCGCCCGATCTGATGGGATCGGAAAGCGGGATGATGCGGAACGCGGGGTTGCCTGGACTCTGCGCCTGCGCTGCAACCGCCGTGTTTATTCGCGCCGCTTGTATGCATTGCCAAGCGTGATCGATCGCCTCGATTACGGCCGGCTCGACACGCAGCGCCGCACGCGTCACCATCGCGGCGTCCGTATAGAATTGACCATGCTGCGCACCGGCCGCCCTCGCACGATCGTCCAGGAACTGAGAACGTGCGCGATCGACAACGTCTGCAAAGGTGTATCGGTGACGTGAAGCGACGAATTTGTTGATCATTGCCATGGCCTTCCTTTCTTCTTCAGCTCGGCGCTGCTCGGCAATTCTGGTGACCGTGCTGGTGCGCCGGTCGGCGAAAGATGTGACCGGGGGATTGTGCGCGCACGGTATGTGAACCTCCACGTGCCGCGATACCTTTGGCGTTGCCGTCTCCATGAGGAGCACACTTGGTCTTGCAATAACGAAACCGCGCCGGCGAGACGATGCAAGTTTTATGAAAAGGGATGCATGCTGGATTTAGCATGGATCCAGGAATTATAATAGTATGCATGTGCCACACACTGCCAAGTGGTGCATCGGGCACCAACAGTGGAGCCACAACGTTATCCCATACCCGGTCCACGCGTTTGCAATAGAGTCACAGGGGGTCACGGCGGTTGGCGCACACCCACATTTCTACTGCCAAGTACATGTCCCTCTCACTCCTCAGCCTCCTTCGCCGCCTGCAGGAGGCTCTCATAGTCTCCCGACTCCTCCGCGAGCTTGCGGAAGCTGCTATTTGAAGTTGTGAGTAGCCGAAGCGGCGTGTCAAACTCCTGCACTTTGCCGCCCCCGAGGAGCAGAATACGGTCGTAGAAGGCCACCGTGTGCAGCCGGTGCGCAATCGTGATGACAGTGCAATTTCCCTTGAAGTCGCGCTTGACCATCTGCTGGATGTGTGTGTCGGTCACATGGTCGACGCTCGCCGTCGCCTCATCCATCACAAGGATCGGTCGGCGTCGAAGCATTGCTCTCGCCATGCACAGGAGCTGCCGCTCTCCGGCGGAGAGATTGCTGCCGCCCTCGGATATGCTCGCGTCTAGCCCTCCCGACATCGCCTCGACCTTTGCGTCGAGCCCCGACCGACGCAGCGCATCCCACAGCTCCGCATCGGCGTGCTCAGTGACCGGAGCGAGGTTGTATCGCACGGTGCCCTGGAACAGGGTGGGCTCCTGCTGGATGATGGAGAGGCAGCTGCGCAGCTGCTGCAGAGAGAGGCGGCGCACATCGATGCCGTCGATGACGATGCTCCCCGCCGACAGTTCTACCGTGCGGAAGAGGGCGACGGCCAGAGAGGACTTACCGGCGCCCGTGCGACCCACTACACCCACACGCGTTCGCGCCGGCACAGAGAATGAGAGCGCCTCGAAGACCGGGGTGCTTGCGGTTGGGTACTTGAGCCGCACATCCCGAAAGTCGATGGCGCCGGCCGAGGGCCACTCCTTCGGAGGAGAGGGAGCGTGAGGATCGGCCTCGTAGGCTTCGGCAGGTAGGCCTTTGGTGTACTCGCCCACACGCTCGACGTCGTTCATCGAGATCTCAAGCATGCTCTTGAAGGTGAGAAAGGCATTGACCGCCCCCACAAATTGCGTCGAGTAGCTCAGCGTGAGGCCCGCATCACCGCCCCCGAGGTCCTCCCGTTGCCAAAGTACGGCCGCCACCACCGAGGCGGTGACGAGCGATCCGATCAGATTCATCGTCACACGTAGCCATTGGTTCGTCTGCCCCTCGAGGTTGTACAAGGTCCGGTTGGCGTTATCGACGCGCGCGTCCAGGATCTCAATGATGCGCTGCTGCTCACCGAAGGCGCGCACCACTGCAGCGCCCTGAACAAGCTCGGCAAAGAAGGCGAGCAGAGGCGACTTGGTCACGCTCTCGAGCCGCTTCTGCTCTCGGGCCACGACCCGATAGATCGAGTAGACGAGCCACGAGCAGATCGTCGCCAGCGCCACGGCGCTCAAGACGACGATTTGTGCCTTGGGATCTCCGGTGCCGAGAGAGCAGACGAGCGCAATACCGACCAGGTTGAAGGCGAACACCACGACGTCCTTGAACTGAGAAGCGATCGACTGGTCGATCTTGGAGATATCGCCCGAGAAGCGATTGAGGATGCGCCCGAGGGGGGTCGCCTCATACCACGAGACGGTAGCGTGCATCACACTTCGCACCATGCCCCCGTGAAGCTTCTTGGACGCAGCCACTGAGGCGTACGGCAGAATGATGTTGCGCACCATCGTGACGGCGATCAGGCCCGTCGCGGCAAGCGTGTAGGAGCCGCAGGCGAGCAGGGCTTCTGGCTTGGTCGCTCCATCGCCCGCCATCTCATCCATCCAGTGCTTCAGCGCAAGACTCTGAAGAGGGTCCATGGAGGAATAGAGGCCAAGCACGAGCATGAAGGCGGTAGCGAACGGCAGCCCACCGGCCGCGCGCAGGTAGAAGAGGTAGGTTGCCAGCTTGGCGGCCCCTCTCGAGCGCTCCTCCTCCTTCGTGATCTTGCTGCTGCCCCCCCCGCCGCCGCCGCCCTCAGAAATGGCAGCGGACTTTTTGGTCGGGCCGGCGACCACTTCGGTGCCGTCGGCCACCGTGGAGAGATCCACGACCGACGCGTTGCGCGAGCCGGCTCGAGAATTGGGCTGCGAAGAGCCGGTCGCCTGCTTGACGAGCTCCTGAATCTCGCGGATCTCCGCGTCGGGAGGGCCGACGGCGACCACCCTGCCTGCATGCATGGCGATCACCTTATCAGCGCGTAGGACGGTGAGGGCCACGGAGTGGGTGACGAGCACCTGATGAGGGAGGCAATCAGAGGTCATCAGCGGCAATCGTCGGAGGTCAATCAGAGGTCATCAGAGGTCATCGGAGTGGGTGACGAGCACCCTCGTGCGGCCGGTGAGGAAGCCCAGAATGCACTGATCGAAGATGTGCGCCCCCACGTGGGCATCAACGGCACTCAGCACATCATCGAGGAGCACGACGTCTGTGTCAGCATAGCACGCGCGCGCCAAGTTGACACGCTGCTGCTGCCCGCCGCTCAGGTTGATCCCGCGCTCGCCAATCTCGGTAGCATCGCCGTTAGGGAGGAGGGCGATGTCCGCACGCAGGGCGCACGCGTCGAGGACGGCCTCATACCTCGAGGATTCGAATTTGGAGCCAAAGAGGATGTTCTCCCGCAGCGACGCGTTCGCAAGCCACGAGCGTTGCGGGCAGTACGAGATCTTACCTCGAATGGCCGCGAGTCCACCGAGCCGTGGCATGTCCCCCAGCATGGCTGCGAGGAGGGAGGACTTGCCGCACCCAGTTGGGCCGCAGATGATGGCAAGCTCGCCCGGGCGAACAGCGAGCGATACGTTGCTGAGCGTGACGCTAGGAGTCGTAGCCGCGCTCATCGGCTGAATGCCGTCGGTGGATGAGCCCGTCATGGAACTCACGGGCAGCGTGGTCGGAACTGGCGGTGTCGCAGAAGCCAGTAGAGGAGCCGTGGTAGATGTCGCCGTGCCCTCGGTCTGGGCACGCTGGCTGCTGCCCCACTTCATACCCCACCGGCGCCTTCCTTTCGCCGACGTGTCCTTCTTCTCCATCCTCTGCTCCTTCTCCTCTGGCGGCGGCGACGTCCACTTGAACGATGCCTCCTGCACGACAACCTCTCCCGTCGCGATGCCCAGCTGAAGGCCGTGGTCCCGTCCTTCGACATCGTCGAGCGCAAGGAATCGCGAGATGCGACGAAGGCCGACGTTGGCCTGGATAGCGGAGTTAATCATGTACGGCAGGAACGTGAGGGAGACGGAGAGTAGCTGGAAGAGCGTGAGGGCGGTAAAGCCTTCTGCCGCCGTGATTCGGTAGGGAGGGATGAGACGCGACTTGATCAGGAACGAGGCGAGAGCGGCCGTGGTGGGGGTGGTCAGCCACATGGTCGACGTGATGGCGTTCAACTTCTGGTATGCAAGGAGCGTGGCCACCTCGTCGTGGCGCAACTTGGCAATGCGTCTCTCAAACTCGTCCTCCCAAGCGTGTAGCTTGATGGCACGAATGGCTCCGATGGCCTCGGTGATCAGCGCCATCCGCTTGTCCTTCTCGCCCATCAGCCGATCTTGCAGAATCTTGACTTGGCGCATGACCACCGCATTCAAAGGAAAGGCGAAGAGGCAGACGCCCAGGCCGCCAAAGGCCGCATACCCCAACAGATAAAAGAGCGCCGCCAGCGTCATGGCGAGCTGCATGCCCTCCAGCCAAAGCCACGCCGCCCACCCTGCAAAATCCACAATGTTCTGAGTGTCGACGGCGAGCAGGTTGGTCATCAGGCCGATCGACTGGCTGGATGCCGCGCTGTCGAAGCGCAACGCCTTCTCGCACACCGCTCGAGTGAAGTAGGCCCTGAGCTTGGTTCCGGTGCGCCAACCTGACGCGTTGGCCTGGCCGTGGCACGTGTTCAGTGCGAGCGGCCCCAGCGCAACACAGGCGCCGAAAACGATGGCGGAGGGCGGCACTGCGCCACCGGTGTTCGACTGTATGTAACCGATGAGGCCGAGCATGCCGAAGGGGGCAGCATACTCCAAGAACACCACGGCGAAGCACCACAGGAACTGTATGATGGCGTCCAGCCGCACCACCAGCCACACCTCAGGGAGCAACGAGGCGGGAGCGGGAGCGGCTGGCAGCGGCGACTCCGTCGAGACCACGAGATTGGACTTCCTCTGCTTCGCCTCGAGATTGGACTTCCTCTGCTTCGCTTCTCGCCGCGCGCGGCTCGTAGTACCCTCTGCCCACGCGCTGGCCGCTGCGATCGTCGGGTCAATGCAAGGGAGGCTGTCGACGCTCAGAGGGTCGTCGGGCTTGGTGATAATCCGACGATAGAGCCCCAGCATGACGGGCGTCCAAAACAAGTAAAGTGTTTTGGGAAGGAGCCAAGCAACCTGCATGGGCGGCGGCGGCGATGGGGCGGGCACAAGTAGCGGCGGGCCGGCGACGAAGGCGAGTGCGATTGCGCCCGCCAATAGTGCCGTGCAACCGCCGAACACCAAGTCCACCCATTGCCAGTCCGCGCTGTATCCCGACACGGGTTGCATCTCCCATCCTGGTTCCAGAATGGGAAGGGAGTGGGCCGCTGCAAGAGCGCATGCACTCGCAAACCGCACGAGCGCTCGGCCGCGCCACCAAAGCTTCGAAGGCAGCCGTGCACTCGCTGGCGGCTTCAGGCCGGCTTCAATCTCTGTCGCGATGCCGATGGTGAGGAAGGCGATGGCTCGCAAGGCCCGAGGCCATTCAGCGGCATCCAGCCAAAGTTGAAGAAGCTCACCGATCGCGAGCACGTAACAGAGAGCCGCAATCGCGCTGGAGCAGAGCTTTGTCCGTGGCATGATGACATCTTCCATTTCAGCAGGCAGTGCGGCGCCCCCCGTGACAAGGAGGCCCTCCTGCAGCTGCATCAGCGGTGCCTGGCGAACCTCGATGGCGCATCGGCTCATGATTGCGAAGCTGATCGCGAAGCTTCCGATCGCGCACGCGATCACAGCGATGCCTCCCGTATCTCTCCAAAAGAGCGATGGGGATATGGGGTGGTATGGCGGTAGCTCGAAGAGCGACATCGAAAGCACTTTATCGCTTTCCCGACGGCCTCCGAAGCCACAGACGCCACAGAGGCCTTCTCGGAATCCTCTGCACCAACGGAACTTCGACGAGATGTACGCAGATAGCCTTGCTCCGTTGCTCCCCCTGGGCTCTCCAAACTTGTATGTTAAAGCAGATATGGTGTCTTTAACATACAACTCCCGCATGGCGTCGACCTCTTGCCATATTAAGGAAACTTTGCGAATCGACAACTCCGATCTGAGATCAACTCCGATCGCAAACAGGCACAGGCGCGTCTGCCTTCGGGAATGCAGGTTCCGAACTGCGATGAAGCTAGTAGAATTCCATGATAACTCCCTTGCAGTCCCCAACAAGCTCGCTTCTGCTTTGGCCCTCGCCACCATAATATCGCGAGGCGCCTTACAGGAACACTGCGTGCGACAGCAGCTCCCAGCCCGCTCCAAAGACAGTACGGCAGCAGCCATCACCCATGGGTGCGGTCGTAGATTGAGAGCGCAGATCTCAAACTCGCTTTAGCACGCACATTACAGAGTATCCACGCCGCGTGCTCACCATGGTGGCGGTGGAGTGCCTGAAGTGCTCACCGCTGCTCCCCTGCTCGCGTTACGGGTTGTTGCAGGATTATTGATACATGTATCACTCCCAACGGGCGCGGCGCAGCGAGCAGTACACCGACGCTGCTCTTCGGTGTGCCTGAGGGCATCGCATGCCGCGCACAACGCAGGATAGAGAAATCTCCTCTTTTGGGAGCGGGACGGCGGGTTCTGTCACTCCCTACCGCTGTGTGCACAGCTGCACAGGCGCCATGACAGCCGCACTAGAAACTCTAAAGCCTCGGCAATTGCGATGTTCTGTATCGGTGCGTTTTTGCTGTTGAGGGCATGGAAAATATGGAATGGTTCGTGTTGCTGTGGGCTCTTTCGGGGGAACGATCGTCGCAGCCGCTCAAAGTCACCTACACTAAAGTACCATGCATCTCCAAGACTCCCACCGCCCACGTCATCGAGTGCTGAGCGCGCCACGCATCGGCACCGGCCGTATTCTGAGCGGGGCAAACATCTTCAAGTGAAAGGCCATGCGAGCGCCAAGCAACGCGCACGCTACCGAGGTCGGCGAGCCGCGGTAGGAAGCGCTCCTCATTGTAGTGTCGCACCTGCCAGCAGATGGCCACAAGCCGGCAGCCACCTCGGGCTATGAGATCGCGCAGTGTCTGCTCGAGAGTCGCGAAGCCGGCCTCGTCCACACTGTACAGAATGTCACTGCCCACGATGAGCTCCGCACACCGTCCGCCCGCGCCGACGGCCTCGAGCACGCTTGCCATCTGCGCAGCATTGCCCCATCTGAACTCAGTCGCCTGCAGCTGCTCGGCACTCACCCCGTTGCGAGCTGCATTTGATTGGCAAAGAGGTGGCAACGCAGGCTCGCCGTCGGTGCACACCACACGCTGCACACCAAGCCTTGCGAGCGTGATCGAAGCGTAGCCCACGCCGGCGCCCAGCTCGAGAGCCGAGGCGAAGGGTGCGCAGGGGCACGCAGAGGTCACACGGGCCGGACTAGGGCTTGCTGCGATCTCGACCGATCTGCAGATGAAATCTCGAGGACTAGGGCTTGCTGAGCTCCCGTGCGCCTGCCCACGACAGCGCTCGAAGTAGCGCTCGAGCCACGCGGCGAGCTCCTCACTCGCTCTCCACACGCGTCCACCCGATCGGTCGATCACCGCCGCCCCCGGCAGCACCAACTCCACTACGGCCCCACTCTGCAGCATCTCGAGCGATCTCGACCGATCTGCAGATGAAATCTCGAGGACTTCACGAGCCAATCGGGGCTCCAATTGGGGTTTCGTCATCTCGCCCGCTACCACCACCTTGCCCGACGCCTCTTGCGCCTCCTTCTCTATCGCTAACGCCTCGCCTGCCGACACCCGGAGTTCGCTCGCCGCCACCACACCCATCACCAAACTACTCTCTTGCGCTGCCCCCACACCTGTCGCCGCCGTCACGCCTTCCACAGCCACTCCATCATGGAGCATGGCCTCGGCAGAGGGCTCTGTGTGGAAGCCGCAGATGAAGCCATTACACATCCAAGGCATGCTTGTGGCACGTCCCGTCGCCTCGGGCCACACAAGCGGCTGACGGAAGGGATTGAGCGTGATGGGATATGTGAGCTCGAGTGACCGTTTGACGGCCGGCAGCTGGCACCCGATCCACAGCCCCGCCTCGTAGTAGTCGGTCACTATGAATGGCGTTCGCGCCGCGGAGAGGATCTCAATGGCATCCGCCCATCGATACGTGGCCACACCAAGACCTGCATTGAGGGCGATTGCGCAATGGGGAGTGCCGAGAGCGGCCAAGCAAGCGCGGTCGTAAGTGGCCCAATGGAGCCAGACTGAGACTCTCCCCCCTTGGCTGCCCTCAAAGGTGTGCAATGGTGCTCGTCCCCACGCCCCGTCATCGAGCCGCCACGTGGCCGGAAAGACTCCAAGCTCGGCTGCCTTCTTAGCGGCCGGCCTCAGCTCTGGCCCAATCATCACGATCTGAATGCGGGCGGCAGGCAGCAAGAGTGCGAGCTCGCGATAGAGGGGCGCCAGGACCAACTCGCGCAGCTCCGCCCCTATCACATGAACGCGTACGACGCCACCGCCGCCCTCGCCGCCCTCGCCGCCCTCGCCGCCCTCGCCGCCCTCGCCGCCCTCGCTGCCTTTGCCGCCTCTGAGCCGAGCTCTTTCTGCACCGCCTGGCTGCAACGCGTCGATCTGCAAGACGTTCACCAGAGCGTGGTAGACCGTCATTGGAACTGTCATCAGCAACGCCAGAGGCGACGAGGTTGGGATCCTCCGAGCTCCGTAATAGTCTGACCACGACGCCACGCTCAGTGGTGGTGGTCCCACTGCCGTCGGCACTACGACGGTGGGGCTCACGTCACCAACGTCCTCGTCGTCGTATCGCACACTGGCGCGAGAGTCGATCACAGCGCAGCCGCACGCGGCAGCATAAGCTCCGCTTGTGAGCCCGAGCTTGGTGAGAATAGCATCTCGATCTTTGGCCTTCCCACGATGCTCCATGCAGTCATCAACCCACGTCGGTCGGCAAGGTAGGGCCACGCACACTCGCCGTGCCGCCTGGGCATTCCACAAGCGGCACTGCCTGCTGTGCTGCATATCCGAGCGATGGCACTCGATCGAGCAATAGCAGGCTGCAAGGCATGCAGAGCACACACGAGGATTGGATACGGGCCGACGGCACTTGGCGCAAGAGCTTAGCGAGACTGATTCTGGTGGAAGTGGCACGAGTTCGGCCAAGGCGCCGCCGCCGCCAAAGAGTAGCGCTGTGAGTTCTGCTGCCTGTTGAGCCTCTAGCTGCCTTCGTGCTCGATTCTCATATGCTAGCTTGCGCGCCAAAGCAATCCTTTGCAGATCCTCCTCGCTGTAAGCGCATTCGACATCACTGGTTTCGCTTTCTGCGTCGACGATGGAGTCGCCGTCTAACATTTTCGTTCGGCGACGGTGTGAACGTGAATGTGCATCTGGTGTGAATTCTAACGTCATCGCGTATTCTGATTCAAGATTACAAGAACACAACTTCCACAATTGCGGTTTGCGCCGGTCTGGGATTTTCGCTTTTCGCTTTTCGAGCGGCTGCGGCGACCGGCACGTTCGATCCCCCGAGCCGCAACGCTCTACCACACGGCAGCTCTCGAGTGAGCAAGTGCGGTGAGAGCAGCAACTACAGTATGCGCACGTCCAGGGTCATGGTCTCCAAACTGCGAGCTCCGGCCCACAAAAGGCATACACCATTGCGTTGAGCAACGTACGGTAGCCCCGTGCTGTGCGTCCATGCGTGTGTTCATGCCTCGCCTTGCACCCGCCGCACGACCCTCACTCACTCCTTCACACAGTCAGGTATCCCACCTGGGACAAAGTACACAGATGGCGCTTTCGCGACCACCTTGAGCTCGACCGCGATCCGACCGCCCGGCAGCAACTGGCCGACCTCGACAGTGGTGCGTACAGGCGGTTCCGGCAGCTTTCCAAAAGCGGCCGCATACTCAGCGTTGAAGGCGGCAAAGTCGCGCTTCATGTCGACAAGGAAGGCATGCACATCAACGACGGCATCCAGCCCAAGCCCATGCGCCTCCAGCACCGTGCGCACGTTTTGAATGCATTGGCGCGTCTGAGCGCGCGCGTCGTAGTCGTTGAGCGTGCCGTCGGCCGCTTCGACCGGTCCGCCGGGCACGCTATCCGTCGCCGGGTCGCGCGGTCCGATGCCCGCCAGAAAGAGCAGCCCGCCTGCCTCGCGCGCATGCGCATAGGCGCCCATAGGTTTGGGCGCGCTCGCCACGTAGCCGGTGGCGCCGGTGTTGAGCGCCCGCACGCCGCCGCCCTGGCGTGCAAAGCCACCGCTCGATCGCGCCGTCGCGGCACCGCAGAGAGTGGTGACGGCGGCGCCAACGGCGAGGCGCGGCGGCGGCGGCGCAACGGTGGCGGCGGCGGCGCGCGCGGCGCGGCCAGGCATGGGCGGTGGCGTGCGGTTGCCGAACTTCATGCAGATAGTGGACTCTTCCGAGAAAAAGTCGAGAGAGTACATCCCGCCTTCGCGCGCCACGCCCGAGGCTTTGACGCCGCCAAAGGGCATGTGGAGCTGCCTGTGGAGCCAGCAGTTGACCCAGACGGTGCCCGCCTCCAGCCGCGACGCGATCGTGTGCGCGCGACTCAGGTCCTCTGTCCAAACAGAGGCGGCGAGCCCGTACTGCGTCGCGTTCGCCAGCTCGACCGCCTCCACCTCACTCGTAAACGGGTGGATTGTGACCAACGGACCGAACGCCTCCGTCTGCGGCAGCGGCGCGTCCATCGGCAGCCCGTCGAGCACGGTTGGCGCAAACCAGTGCCCCCCTTGGTGCGCGCCGTGGGCGGCAACTGCCCGAGGATCCTCGAGACCGCCGGCGAGTGTGCGGACGCCGTCGGTGCCCACGGCGGCGCAGTAGAGCGCAGTCACCTTGTCGCGCTGGGCGGCGGATACGAGGGGGCCTATGTCGGCGGATGGGTCGGTGGGGGCGCCGAGCTTGAGCGCCGATGCCGCGTTCGCAAACGCAGCGGCGAAGCGCTCGTAGAAGCCGTCGGCGGTGTCCTCGACAAGGATGCGCGAGGCGCACAGGCAGATCTGGCCTGAGTTGAGAAAGGAGGCGCGCACCGCGCCCTGCACCGCGAGCTCGAGATCACAATCTGCGAAGACGAGCAGTGGGTTCTTGCCGCCCAGCTCGAGAGAGAGCTTGGCAAAGCGCGGCGCGACGGCCGCAGCGACAAGGGAGCCCGTCGCAGTACCGCCGGTAAAGGAGATCGCACCCACACGAGGATGCGCGCAAAGGGCGGCGCCCACGGCGGCGCCAGTTCCGTGCACGACGTTGAAGACGCCCGGCGGCAGGCCGGCACGCTCGAGCACGCGCGCGAGCATCGAGGCGGTCGTGGGGGTGAGTTCCGACGGTTTGGCCACCACCGCGTTGCCCATCGCCAGCGCCGGTGCCAACTTCCACGTCAGCAGATAGAGGGGCAGATTCCACGGCGTGATCAGACCCACGACGCCGACGGGCTTGCGGACCGTGTAGTTGAGCGCGTCGTCGAGGCCGCCGCTCCGGTCACCGCCGCCGCCGTGGCGCACGGACGAGAGCTCGCCATGGCACACCAGGCCCGCGAACATGCGCAGATTCGCCGCGGCGCGAGGCACGTCGAGGGCACGTGCGAGCGCGACGGGCTTGCCCACATCCGCCGCCTCCGCCTGGGCAAAGGCCTCGGACTCGGCGTCGAGCAAGTCCGCCGCGCGCTGCAGGACCGCCGCGCGCGCGGCCATCGAGGTTGCGGCCCACTCCCCGCGAGAGAGCGCTCGCCCTGCTGCATCGACAGCGGCGTCCACGTCTGCTGCACTCGAGGCGGCCACTGAGCCGCGGACGCGCCCCGTCGCCGCGTCGATCAGAGGCAGCGAGCCGCCCGTGGCGGCGAGCGGCTGCCCATCAATGAAGTTGAGCACGTGATAAAGCCCCCCCGCGCCGGACGCGGCAGCGGCGGTCGCATAGCTCCGCTTGGGCATGCGGCTGAGCGCGGACCACGTGCGCACGGGCACAGCGGTGCGACCGGCGCGCACGGGCACGCGGCTGAGCCCGGCCGCTGCATGCGCCACTGGCGGCGTGTACGGCTGGGACGAGGGTGTCTTGTCCGCACCACGCGTGAGCGCCGTGTGCCCCCCTCGCGTCGGCGGCGAGTGCACGCCGCGCGAGCTCTGCAACATGCCGCCGCCAGAGCCGGTGGTGGTGGTGGTGGTGGTGGTGGTGCCCTGCCCCTGTAGCTGGGCGCTCAGCAGCGTCGAGACGACTGGCACACGGCTACGCCCTGCGGCGGCGTGCGCGACGGGCGGCGTGAACCTGGCGAACGTGGACGGTGGCGCCCACCTCGAAAGTGGTGTGGAGAGGGGGATGAGGTTCGAGTGCCGAGGGAGATGGAGGGAGAGAGATGGAGGCAGCGCCCGAGGGGTTGCCAGATTTGGCAGCGGCCGAGGAGCATCGAGCATCGCAGCCGGCACACCCTCGTCGAACCAGCAAGCTGTCGCCCGGTGGCCTTGGCTGAGAGTGAGCCCGCTGTACATGTCCTCGAACGGCACGACAGCGGCGCGTAAGCCCGCCAACGACGACGACGGCAACGACTCGAGAACGCCGTTGCGGTCGAACCATGCAGCCGTTGGCCCGTGCCCTTGGGCATACAGCCGGCCGCTGTACCAGATTCGCAGGGGCTCGTCCGCGCCGAGCGCGGCGGTGGGCGCGGCGGTGGGCGCAGCGGTGGGCGCAGGCGCGGGGGCGGGGCGCGGGGGCGGGACCAGTGACGGTGGTCCGGCGTACTTCGTAGGGTGCTGCTGCTGCTGCTGTTGCTGTTGGTGCTGGTGCTCGTGCTCGTGCTCGTGCTCGTGCTGTTGCTGGACGAGCTTGTCGGCGACACGGAAGAATTTCGCCGCGTTGGTGCCGAGGATGAGGCGGCGCTCGGTCTCGGTGAGAGTGGGGGCGGTGCGCACCAAGTCGCCGACGAGCTGCTCGCCAAGTGGGAAGGGGTAGTCGGAGCCGAGCATGACACGGTGCGCGCCGAAGGTGTCGATGAGCAGGCGGAGCGCGCGTGCGTCGAAGACGGCCGAGTCGACCGAGAACCGATCGAGGTAGTGCGAGGGCGGGTGAATTGCTTTCCCCTTGGCGTTTTCTCGATGATGCCATGCGTTTTCGAGTCGTCCGAGTAGGAACGCGAAGGCGCCGCCGCCGTGCGCGAAGCACAGGTCGAGCTCGCGCGGCAGCCGGTCGAAGGCACCGCCCAGGATCATCGCCGTGATCGAGAGGTGGGTCTCCATCGGCATCCCGACTGTCCAACCCATCATATACTTCGTGAGCCGGCCGTCAAGGTCGTCCATGTCCCATGGGTGGACGAGCACGGGCGCGCGGATGGAGGCGCAGTGGCTCAAGAAGGCGACCAGCTCGTCCGCGTCCAGATCGCGGGTGCCCACGTGGTTGCCGATCTGCACGCCCACGTGGCCAGCCGCCATCGCGCGCTCCACTTCCAGGCAGGCGTCGTCGACGCTCTGGAGCGGCACCTGGCACAGGGGTAGCAGACGGCCCTGCGCGTCACGGGACGCGCACATCTCGAGCGCGGCGTCGTTGAAGTGGCGCGCCACGTCCAGTGCGACCTTTGGCGGCCGCTGCCACTGAAAGAGGATGGGCGTGGCGCTGATGAGCTGCAGGTCCACGCATGCCTTATCCATGTCGGCGACGCGTTCGGCCGCATCCCAGCAGGCGCGCGTCACCGGCCGGAACTCGCGCTCGCCCTGCATGAGCATCGCGTTGCATTGACGGCCGTACCCGAACGTCCCCGCCGGCTGCCCTGAGTGCCGCATCCACGGCCACGCCTCGCCCCCGTGCCGCGCCGCAAAGTCTGGCCATCGAGCTGGGAGGAAGTGGCTGTGCATGTCGACGACGAGTGGTGAACTGGAGCTGCTGTACGAGCGCACCCTCCGCGCCAGGCCGTGATGACGAAGGGCTTGCTCCGTCCTCGCTTTGGGCCTCATAAAGCGGGCTTGCTCCGTCCTCGCGTTGGGCCTCATGAAGCGGATGGCTGCCATGTCAGTTTTGACGAACCGTCGGCCGTCCCGCGGGAAAACTATTCATCAACGCGTACATAGTACCCCTCCTGACACCTCGGCACAAACATTTCTCGGATCGCCGCGCGTCCACGCGGACAGGACGCGTTTAGCGGGAATGGCGGGATGGGGGGATACAAGATGACAAGAAACGGACCACTCGTATCTCGTAGGCGTCTCGTAGAACGTAGATAATATGAAGATAAAGTTATATTCCGTTCATGATGTTACCGTAAAGCGTAATCAGAATCCAAGTTTCAGTCCTTTGACGGACTTCAGTACATCTCGCTCCCGCTCCCAAAGCGCGAAAACGACGGGTCGCCCGTGCGCTCGCGGCTCGGCGGCCCGGACACGCCGCCATAGGCCGGGTCGGTGTGAGGCGGCGGCAGCTGCTGCGGCTGCGGCAGGTGGTATTCGTAGCCGGTGGGTGCCGCCTCGCCCTCGGCAGTGGCCCGAGGCAGTTGCAGGTACTCGTAGCTGCCATCAAAGTGGCCTGCCGAGATATTCGCCGAGACGGGTGAGCTCCAGCTGCCGCGCGCGCCGGGCGAGGATACACGCTTGGGCGAGGACGGCTCCGAGCCCGGCCGCGACGGGTGGCGCGAGGGCGCATTCGACGGGCGTCTCGAGGCGTCGCGCGCGGGCGAGGCGTCGCGCGAGGGCTCGTTGGAAGGGTCGCGTGAGGCGTTCAGAGACGAGGTGTGCGACCAGCCCGCCTGGGCCTCCTCCCTCGGAGAGAAGAGCTCGATACGGTCGCCTCCGATCTGCGCGCCGAGATCCTCCACGCGCAGGATGGCCTGCATCGTCGCCTCGTCGGAGACCTGGTGCCCAAAGAGCATCACGGTGAGCACGGCAAGCCCGCCGTCGACCCCCTCGGCGCCGTCGGCGCCGCCCTCGACGTCGTACGTGCGCTCCGCGCGCAACCGATGCCTGAATTCATGGCGCGCCTCGATGGCGCGTGCGAGCGCGAGCGCGCCCGTGTCGCCGATGGCGTTTGAGTACAGGCCGAGGCGGCGCAGCCTGTGGGCGCAGCCTGTGGGCAAGCCCCTTGCTGTGAAGCCCACTCGAGGCGTGATGGCCTGTGCGAGGGCCTCTGCGCCGTAGTCACCGATCAGGTTGCCCCCCAGCCAGAGGTTCTCGAGAGCGGGCGCGGCGCCGTCGCGCAACGCGTCGCCAATGGCACCTGCGCCCTCGTCGCCCACATCGCAGTGGTTGAGATGCAGGTCACGAAGCCGCGGCGCGCCGCCCGCCCGGAGCAGAAAATCGGCGAGGGCGATCGCGCCGTCGTCGCCCAAGAGGTTATTGCTAAGGTGCAGTGCCTGCAAGCGCGGCGCACCCCCGCGACCAAGAGCCTCGGCGATGGCCGCGCAACCATCCGCGTACACGTCCTTTCCCATCCGGAGCATCTCAAGGCGACGTGCGCGCCCAGGCTGCAGCGCCTCCGCAAGGGCGTACGCAGCATCATCGTCCACATCCGTGAGCCACATATGGCGCAGCTCGGCCAATCGGCCAATCGACTCCTCCAGCTGAGCGGAGCCCGCCTGGGAGCGCACCCCGAGGCACTCCGCCAGCCAGCTGAGCCCTGTGTGCCCGTCGGTTGGCGGAGGCTGCGAGGGTGGCATCAGCTTGGGCAGAGTAGGGCCCATCACGCAGCGGAGCAACCCGCCGCCGCCGTACCATCCGGCGGCGGCGATGATGACCAGCGCAAGGGCCATCTTGAACCACGGCGACACCACTTCGATTAGCGGCGGCGGCGCGGGCGGCGAGGGCGACAAGGGTGGAGGCGGTGGCGGTGGCGGCGGCGGCGGCGGGTGTGGCGGCGGCGGGCTCGGCGGCGGCGGAGGGGGG